>KV417694.1:73877-131471 GCA_001630335.1 Athelia psychrophila
GAGTAGTGTGCGCCGCCGCCTCGCGGGAAGGCAACGTCGGTCAATTTGTAGAGCTGTATCTCGAGAATCTAGCAGGGCGGGCCTCCCGGTGGTGCAGCGACTTCCCGATGGATGATGCAAGCAGGTTCGACATGATTGCTCATGCCCGCTGGCTAATGTATGCTAATGACCATGCAGGGGGTTGTATCCCCGAGATTAGACACTCCGTAAGCCGATGTAAACGTTTTCCCAAAGGTGTGCGTTCCACCGATTCAATCAGGAGAGTCTTAGCGAGTAATATTCTAGCTCGGCTAAGATCTACACCATAAGAATCTGGCATTGTCAATGCCAATCCGAGATCGACGGTTTACACCATCTCGCTAGCAGACGCTGGAGACGTGCTCAGACTCGGAGTACGTTCTTGTTCCTTACAAGGGCTCCTCCGGGAACACCCCGTTCATTCCAGATGAATGCCTACCTCATTTCTCGGGGCCTCCGTCACCTAGATGCCAGAATTTGTCTCCGTGTATGATCACTCTGAGATCTGCTAGAAACTCAAATGATCTGCGTGCAGCTCCTTGTGCCAGTCGGTGGCTTCACAGGGTGGCGATACAACCTATTAACGTCGAAACTCTGGATCATCGGGCTATAACCACTGATCTTTTCAATGAGTTCAAAAACTCGCAAACTACAGTGACGATGAACAAGACAAAACTCATCTGAGTCCGCCCATTTCGAAGCCATTATATCGGGTTTTATGTTGAAATGGTGTACCTTGTGGCTCGAAGTCACCCACACCATTCGAAGCGTCTCTTCATTCAACTGTTGTACCCCGTTGTGGCTTGATTTGCGTCTTAGAGCCGAAATCTCACAAGCTGGACCCGTGCCACCTGCCGCGCCGATATCTCCTTTATCTCCTCAGAAGGACCGTGCTTCTCCAGGTTCCTCGTTCCACTCTTCCACATCGAAAATTCTATTTGGAGTTTGTCTCAGAAATCTGTGGTGTGATTTGCATCTTCGAGTACAGTCTCTAGCAGTGCCACCTACCATACCATTATTTCCTGCCTTCAAGTACTGCATTATATTTGGAATATTGTTTCTGGCCAGGTCAAGGGGCGTCCGCGGAAAGATTCCGTGACATCGACTACCCCCTGGTACAACCTCATTTGGTGACCGGGGTCCTGGACAACCGCGTTTTTCGATGTTTTGACCGATGTTTTGACTGGCTCAGTCAAACAACCTCGGACAAGTCGGCAGCTCAAGTGATATGATTTTAAATGAATTTACATGTTGTTAAAATTAACATTAGTGGAACATTGAAGAGGGAAATGAATAATTTTCGAGGGAAAAGGCACGTGCATTTGCTTATGCGCGCCACGCAATTGATCACTTAAATCAGTACCGGCAACGCTCCCTAATTCGGTGTGCATGTGGCGCGCGCCAAATCGCCGCGTCCGATGGTCACTTTTTATACCGGCTCGCACACTCACCGTATCATACGACTTCATACACAAAAGTTGTTCAGAGTTGGTATGTCATGGAAATGGCCAGGCTCAAATTTCAAAATAGCTCAAACTGGGCTCCCTGTAGCTCATATCTCAAGATTGAAGATGGCAATAAGAATTCTACGGAAGAGGTTCGATTTGTTTGGTACTAAAACATGTCTTCCGATACTTGCTTTGGCTCCAAGTGTTGCGTACCCCAACTTACCATACTTTCCTGTCTGTGCATATGATATAACTCACTACTTTTGCGAAAAAGGCTGCACCTGCACGTGCATGACATCATTCCTGATGTTTAGCCGAGGTTGTGGTACCCTAAGTGGTGATCAGGGTCCTGCCACGGTTGTTTGGGGTAGTCGATATCTAAAACTTTAGTTCCAGCCGCCCCTTGGGCCAGGTACTGTGTTTCATTATTTCACGTTCGCAAACACAGACCATGTGCAAGATCTCCACGGCTGACGCAACTTCAATTCAGCCAGTCATTTATCGTAAATTTGGTACAGTAAATATATTGGACATGTGAATAGACTACTGCAATTAGAGCGAGGAGAAGCGTACGGGCATTAGAACAACTTGGAAGTAACATAAAATGACGCAGACATCCGAGAAAGAGGTCATATGATAGCTTCCAACCCGAACCAAATCACCCACATTACGCACAACATGCACATTGTCGGGTTGGACCAAGAAGATGCGCCACCATTAACCAACGGCACAGACTCGCCAATGGTGTAGTTCATACAGCTCAGCAGAACCGCATTGGTGGTCGATGGGAGAGGGGTGTTTGGGCCAGCAGAGTTGTTATATCCGGCAAGAGAGAGCACAACACTGCTAGCACGGTAATACTGCACAGCTTGCTCTGGCTGGGGCACACTGGTGCTGCTCACAGCCGAGAGAGGAACTGGGGACGGGGAACTTGCACTGGACAGGTACAAAGTGCAATTGGTGTCGATGGTGGTGATGAGCGCTGCAACTGTTGAGTTGTCCGCGATAACCCAGAACGTCGTGTTGTCGCTATTCAAAATGAACGTCGCCATCGCCATCGGTCCGCCTGGCCGAGTCGTGTTACTTGTATCGCCATACTGTGAAAAAATGCATCAGGGTGGCGTACTGGGTGCATAAAATCGGGCAACTCACGGCCCCGTCGTGACCGCCATTCTCGCCCACAGGATAAACAACCGGCCGGTAGTAGTAGGGAAACCTGCAGGCGTACACATCCCGACAGCTATAGCTCACAGGGTAGCCACTGCCGTAGGTTCTGGATTAGGTATTTTCGTCAGCCATAATTTTTCAGAAAGTACCCAGCCACACCCACGAAGTCCCATAGATGCTATTGCGCGTACCACCACCCACAGACCTCCCGGAAAACGTGGATCCCGATGGAATAGTGATGACCTTGCCTCCCCCGCCTCCATAAGTGGTAGCTGACCCCTTGCCGGTGTATCCTTTCCCAGAGCT
The DNA here is from genome assembly GCA_001630335.1 of Athelia psychrophila. NCBI lineage: Eukaryota > Fungi > Basidiomycota > Agaricomycetes > Atheliales > Atheliaceae > Athelia > Athelia psychrophila. Next base: position 76,817 of record KV417694.1, read on the forward strand.
AGTTACAGGAATCGATGTACCCTTTGGTGTGCTGCCGCCGCCGCCTCCTTTGCGGGGAAACAAGGCAACAGGGGTGCTTCGCTTGAGTGCGTTGGTGAGGATGGGGATGAACATGATGGTTTGAAGTTTAAATGAGAGGACCAACCAAAGAATCGAGATGGCGCTAAGTGGGTTCAAAAGTGGTTTAGCTCAAGCATATCAAAAGATAACCACAATCACGAATGCATAAGTCACATGGACCAGAAAGTCTCATTTTCGGAAATTCCACCCCACCGCCTGTTCCGCCCCCATTTGGCTGGTACATAACTACAGAGTCCGATCAGTGGCGGTTCTTTGAATGCCATTTGGCACACTGGAGTGCCCATGCCAATAACCGTACACTGTGCAATCAGACGTGATCAACCACTTCTATTTCCCCGCCCACCACCACCATATCGAGCGTCTGCAGGTCCTCCTCCGTGAGCCTCTTTACGGCGGCCACGGTGCCAATGTGCGGGAGTCACCAACTTGGGGGGGACCACGACGTCCTGCGCCACTGCGACGAACAAAGTCAGCTCCAGGAAGAAATTGGGTGGCCGCTATGTGGCACTCACGTAGATAACCGAGCAGCACGTCCGATGCCTGGAGCCTGTCCTGCTTCGCGATGGCGGTCGCACTGTCATCTGTAAGCAGCAGGGAGTGGGTTGGTCCCAAGGGGGAGTATGCCTGTGCGACGATCGCTTCCACCTTGAGGCACGCGAGGAGGTTGAGTCGGGGGGTGTACAAGCAAAGCTCGAGCTGAACGTGGATTTATACGAGCGCGCCAGTGCTGCATGCGAGGGGGGTTCAATACATACCTGATTGACAGTGTGCGTGATCTCGGCTGGGAGGATCTCCTCGAGGAACTTCGCCTAGAGGTTGGAGACACCGATAGCTATGTGTGCATAGAGAATGAGCAACGACGTATATGTGTGTTTCTAGTCGCTTTACTCACCCTTTACCTTGCCTCTATAACTCTGAGTCAGCCTCATTGTAGCAGCGAAGCGGATTCAATGGGACAAAGCTCACCTTGCTTGACCAAGGCCTCCATGCTTTTCCAAGTCTAGGACATTTTCCAGTTGATGTTCATCGGGACGCAATGCGATGAACTTGTCTCCAGAGGGACATGAAGTCGAGCGGATGATACGATGCAAAACAGCATGAGATTAACAGATACGACCACAGCGCAAGCGAAAGCCCAAGACCCCGATTTATGCGGCAACGATTCTGCGCATCACATGTCAGCATCACCCTCTACCCAGGCGGACGACGGCAGTGATTCACTTGTGTGACGCCTTGACCGCGGCGACTTTGAGACCGCGGCTGGGGTTGTGGGGCTTTATCCTGCTGTTGATTGGGATTGGGGTTGGGATTAATGTCAGGAGCGAAAGACCTCGGATTTGTTTCGTATTAGGTACTCACAGTTCTGAATGGAAGCCCATGCAGTATGTGGGCCCGAAGATGGTGTCTACACCTTGTTCCGCCAACGATGCGGCTGCGGCTAGACGGCTGAAGTCCTGCTTATCCATCAGGATTCAAGAACAGATAAGTCAAGTCATCCGGTGAGCGATCTTTGTGCAAGGTGTGGGTCGTGAAGTGACTCACAGATGAGGAAGCCCGCTTTTCCCTATCTCATATCGATCACTTCATGCGAGTTGTCACTCGCAACAAGGTATTCACTGCGCAATAGAACATCACGAGCACGAGTCCACAGGACCAGAAGTGAAGTGGGAAGCGGATTCTCGCCTCTCCGGTATCCACAAGTTCGTCGAATAGCAACCTGTATCATTACCTGTATCGCCGTCGACGTAATAGGCCGTATTGTATGCAAAGGTCGCGCCTTATCCGGTGGTGAAGCCCATTCCCAGTGACTCGCCTTCTTCCCGTCCACGATCCCCTGCATGCAATACTGACCCGTGCCCACGATACGCCGTCCCATGGATCTGCACTCGGAGTCATGAATCCGATAGCGCCATGTCGAGGGAAGAAGGAAGCAAAGCAGACAGACGCCGAAGCTGGTCGTCGTCATCTTGTCACTGTCAGTCATTCATCGGATCCGCGTCAGTCTTTGGGATTTCGCCCTCAAACTCTATTCTCAAAAAGGTGATTTCTCACGACGTCGTCGGTCGCACTTGGCTGTCATGCTAGTCCTGCTTCCTTTACCACACACACCTACGAGCTCTTACGACCATCCTTACGAGTCCTCAATATCCTCTCTACTCTCTCCATCATCCTCCTCGCCCTCGACAACTACGCCCCTTCGATGTGCCCACCTCAGCACCTCACTGCATCACCGCTGCCAGCAACGCCTACCACGTTGTGGCATGCGTGCTGCAGCGCGTACAGTGCATTGCCAGCGAACAGCCAGAACGGCATGCACGCCGACACGTCGCGACCCCGACAGTGGATACAACGAGGAGGGCAGGGGGGGGATGGGGTGGTATGTCACGTTGGGTATGTCAATTACACTAGGGTATGACCATGGCTGCGTGCTCTGCTCCCTCCCCGGGCTCTGCTCCCCCTCCCCGGGCTCTGCATCCCCTCCTCCATCCCTCCTGCTCCATACATGCTTTGATCCGACTCTCTCTCTCTCTCTCTCTCTGCCTTAGTCACCTGTATTTAGTATATATCTGCTTTTTCTCTGTAATGTACGCTTTTTGACAATAAAAATCTAATTTAAATCTCATCCTGTCGCTGTGGTTCCAAATAATTATGCCTCTAAGAACCCCTGCTTCCCGAGTATCTGCTAATTGCCCGCTGCTCATACTTTGGTGAAATCCGTGAATAAATGACATCACATACACGTGCCTCCGCCCGCCGACAGGCGGCGACGCTAGGAAAGTCTTCTAGTGCGACAGCAAAAGCGCGACCGACGAAGTCGTGAGAAATCACCTTTTTGAGAATAGAGTTTGAGGGCGAAATCCAACTATCCGCGTCTGTCTTCGGTCTCGGTCTCCTGAATATCGTTCTTGGCGTCGAGTGGCTTTGCGATGACAGGCGTGCTTTCGCAAACTTTACCTTTCCCGACCGTGTGCCCGTTCCTGCGCTTTCTCTCTATGCGAGCTTGTGATATTCGACTTTCTTGCTGCGAGCTTTCTTTTCTTTCACGCGAACTCCGGCGAGCGTCCTTCTCCCTCGCTTGACGGAGCTGCCTGTAGCTGACTGACTCGCAATCACAGAGGTGTTCGCTTCGTCACCACTCTCTGTGGCTCCGCCTTCCTTTCCTGCACTCTTCTGTGTGCTCCTTCTTGGAGGAGGTGCGTCGTGAGCAGAGCTCGTTGTGGTCAAGGGGTGTATGAGCTTGGGAGCTATATGGGTTGCTCTGCATGTCTGCACGCGTTTCCTTGCCCTGGGTAAGCTTGCGAGCACATTGCATCTGCAAGTTTGTCACCTCTTGCTGGCCGCGCTTGATCAGTGCCCTCTCATTCCCGGGCATAGATCATAATCATCTCAACAGAACCTAGTACCGATCAACTTCCTTCCCTTCGTTGAACGCGACTGGCATCTATTGGCTGTCACTGACCCCGCTCTTTTCCCAGCCCGATGGCGGTACACACCCTCTCCCCCTTCTTCGGGCCCATCTTCGGCCCACTTAACGACGGCTTCATCAACCGGAATACGGGCCGTTGCTGGATGTGAAGGGTGCATATCATATGGTGTTTGTCGAGTTGGCGTTGTTGTGGGCGGTAGGTGGCGGGATTGGGAGGATGGTCCCCTCAGCAAAGCTCGCGATTCAGCAGTTTTACAACGTGAGCAGAGCTCACAGTTGACATCTTTCCCCCCCTTCCCATCTTCTCATGTTCGGTCTCGTAGCCAATACTAACTAGCCCATTCGCAGCTCGTCCTAGAAGCATACGCCAGTGTCCTCCACACATGCAAAGCCGCCCGCCTGCGCGTGTCCACTCACGACGAGAAGTGTTACGCTCGACGGGAAGGACATCAACCTGAACAGGGTGGTGGTGGTGGTGGTGGTCACCTGTTACAAGCTGTTCCGTGCGTTTCTTTTCCCTTCCCCATCCCATCCTGCCAAACAATCCCCCCTTCCTTCTTCGTTTCTATTCTTCTTTCTTCTTCCGCCTTCTTTCCCCAGCTCAACGCTGAACACCCAACGTTACCTCACCACTCACTGCCGCGCTGTGTACAGAGCGGATGACCTACGACCACATGCCCTCCTCAACGCCTGGAACGCGCTCCTCCTCGGGATGCTGTACCTCGCCTTCCAGGCCTTTCAGTTCATCTTTGCTAAACACGGGTTCAGCGCGGATTAGACGGGGACGATGTTCCCGGGGATCGAGGTGGCGGTGGAGGGTGGTGGGCGCGATATGTCGCATACCATTCTGGAATAGGTGCGTTTCTGGCTTCTCCCTCCCCCCCCGCTGTCTCGCTTCGATTCCCATGTTCTTTCCCTAAGACCCCCGAGCTGACAATGAAGGACCAGGCTATTCGAGAAGGAAACGCTCAAGCCCAGTGGCCACCTAGAAACCCAGCTGTGCAGGTGCTGATCGGGTTGTTCGCCCCACGTTCACGACCTACGTGTCCGTGCCGTGGAGCGTTCCAAATTCCAATTATCGCGCCCATCGCGTACGTGCTCCGTCCTCCTTCCCTCTTGAAGACAGTCCCTGACCTTTAATGAAAATTCAGCACTCTACTGCGAGCTTCGGTTGTTTATTCTGCACTTAGCGCCTTCGAGGTCTCTCATTTCACTTTCCTAATGCCCGCTACATATCTGTCTTAGCATCCAATATTTTGTGCTTGTGCGAAATGTCCATGTCTCACATAATTTGAATCACGTTGGACTTTCATCATGACGGCTGGATTACATCGTATATTCTGGGCATGTGAATTGACCACATTTAAAAATGAGGAGCAGTGCATGGATATTAGGATAGCTTGGATGCGCCGCCATTAACATATGGCACAGACTCTCCAATGGTGTAATTTATATAGCTCAGCAGAACTGCATCGGTAGTCGATGGGAGAGGGGTGTTTGCTGTTGTACCCGTCAGGATTTCATAATGCCATTGAAATGTGTATCGAACTCGAGGATCTTTGACCATTTCAATTATCAGCAGGTGAGACTTGACTCCAGTCAACGAAACCTATTTCCGTGGACAAATTAAATTCTCCGGTGGTGGTGGTTCGTTTTATTTAAAGCGTCACTTGAAGAAGGTAGCTCCGTGGAGTCTCAAATTTTGATTCTCATCATCAGAAGCTGAATACAGCATTCGGGCTTCATGAAAGCGTAAAGAAAATTGATTTCAATATGAATAGCGAGATAAGTGATGGATAATTAGATGCAGTTCACTGCTACGCCATATGTCGTGTTTTTGCGAGATATCCACGGCTCACATAACTCGTATCACGCCGATCTTTCATCATGTTACAGCGTATATGTTGAGTAGTACGTGAATAGACCATTACACTGGCCTTGGGTCGGGGTCGGGGTTCTCAGGTGAATCCGAGGTGTACACCCATAATCGACAGAGATGCGCTGGAATTCTTTAAAAGATCGTGCTTCTGTGTTCTGTTGGTACTGGTCGCCTGTGCAGTCGCCATTGCGCTGTACGCAAGCCAAGAGGGTTGGATTTGAGATACATTGCATACAGCTCTCAGATTAGCTGATACGAAACAGTTAAGTGTGCACTTGATTCATGGATTCAAAACAATGCCAAAATTGAGATCATAGACATCGATATCAGAGAATAAGACAGACAACTTTCGGAAGTTTTCTTGGAGCTCTATCACCGCCCCAGACCAAACACAATCTGTTCAATGGTAAAGTATCAGCGGGAGGAAGGGAGCAGACGCAAATGCTCGTGTTTCCAATCGCTTCCCCGTGGGTGTTGGAAACTCAATCCCGGTATTGAGGTTTGATGCTGTCGAGGTCAAGAAGTACACGTCGTTTCATAGATTTTAGCAATACATTACACTGTGGCTACACTCCTCATTGCGTCGCACCCCAAGGCCAATTCTCGAGCCCAAAGTCAATACCTAGAACATCCTGAGTATCAGTAGGGTCTTCGTTGTGCAGTCCACATCACTCACCGCAATCAGACATGGTCAACCTCTCCCGTTTCCCGCCCACCGCCCCCCATCGAGCGTCTGCAGGTCCTCCTCCGCGTGCCTCTTCCTGGCGCCCACGGTACCAATGTAGTTCGATGTAACTCGTGCGGGAGTCACCAACTTGGGGAGGACCACGGCGTCCTGCGCCACTGCGACCAGCAAAGTCAGCTCCAGGAAGAAATCGGGTGGCCGCTGTGTGGCACTCACGTAGATAACCGGAGAGCACGTCCGATGTGCGGAGCCTGTGCTGCTTCGCGATTGCGGTCGCAGTGTCATCCGTAAGCAGCGGGAAGTTGGTTGAAACTTGATCCTAAGGAGGAGTATGCTTGCGCTTCTGACTTGAGGTACGCGAGGAGGCTGAGCTGGGAGGTGTACAAGCGAAGCCCGAGCTGAACGTGGATTTATATGAGCGCGCCAGGATTGGATGCGAGGGGGGTGCGACACATACCTGGTTGACGGTGGACGTACTCTCGGCTATTGGGAGGATCTCTTCGAGGAACTTCGAGGAGAAATTGGACACATCGATAGCTGCGTGTGCGTAGAGAATAAGCGACGACATGTATGGGTTTGTAGTCACTTTACTCATCCTGCACCCTGCCTGTATAGCTCTTAGTCAGCCTTCTTGTAGCAGCGAAGCGATTGAGTGGAACCAAGCTCACCTTTCTTGACCAGGGCCTCCATGCCCTTCCGAGTCAGGGACATTTTCCAGTTGAGGTCAATGCTGCGAGTGTCATCGGGACGCCATCTGATGAGCTTGTCTCCGATGAGTGGAATCGGGCTGATGATACGATGCAATCAGCGTGAGATTGACAGATACGACAACAGCGAAGCCGAAAGCCCAAGACCCTGACTTATGCGGCGACGGTTCTGCGCATCGCATGTCAGCATCACCCTCCGCTCAAGTAAACAACTGCGACTCACTTGTACGACACCTTGACCACGGCGAGCTTGGCTTTCTCGCTCACGCGCTTCGCGATGAGCACATCGCACTCCTTCTTCTGCTCCTTCTGGCGCTCGATTCTCCGTTTCCTGAGCGAGTGGGGGTGACGGCGGCGATGCAGCCGTATGGGCGTGACCGCCTCTGGATAATGGGTGCATTGTGGACGGCTTCGCGTCTGCCTTCTTCGCGCTCGACACTCCCTTCGCACCACATGATTGCTTCCTCATATCATCCTCCTTCCTCAAACTGAAGAACCTGCGGATTTTGGTCGCGGGCTTGGGCCGAGGGGTTTAGGGAGGATCTTGTCCGTGAGCCCGGGCACGTCTGCGCCGCCCTGCTTGACGACGCTGGTGATAGTGCTGACGATGCAACCGCGGATGGACTTCCGGTTGCGGTCGCCGGTGTGGCGCGTGCGGTAGCAGGAGTGGCCGTCGCAGAGGAGTTTGACGCGGTAGGGCAGGAGGGCACTCTGCTTCATGGGGAAGTCATGCTTATCGTTGCCGCCTGTGATGTGGAAGATGCAGCCATTCTATTCGTCACCGGGGATCTCCTGGACGATTGTGATTCCATAGAATACGCGGCTGTGCAGGGCGAGCTAAGAGATATTGGGAAAGGACGGCAGGGGGGGCTTACTGTCGCAATCTTGCCGGAGAAGCATTTGTGCATCGCGGAGGGATGCCTCATAAGCACTCTAGAGGCCACTTCGGCGACGTTCGGCCCCTCTGTGCCGTTGCTGGGACCCCTTGAGGAGAATCTCGCTGCGGACGGTCTTGACGTGCAGCGATTGGTGGTCGTGAGTTTTGCAGGGAGGCCACGTGTCGTCATCGCAGATTAGAGGATGACATCAGGGTGGCCGCTAGGCGTGTCAGAGACGTGGATTACAAGTCAAAGTAAGAGTTGGACGAGGAGCTATGCTGTGGGCGATCGAATGTCCCAGAACGTGGGAAGCAAACTGTCACTGCTTGGCTACTGCAGCTACTACGCCACCTCAAGCTTACACACTCCGCAGGCGATACGTATTTGAGGCGCGAATGGACAGGCATATGGAGCTCCCGGGGTCCTTACTGACAACGGAAGTTTGCTCAACGCCGGAGCAACATCGTAGTCAACCAAATATGATCTGGCTTATGAATCAGGCGCAGGTCCGAGCTGCGACCGCTCTGTCTCACCAACACCATCCGATTTGACACCAAGGATTTGACTGGGAATGCAGTAATACATACTTAGTACTAGGAATGCTCAGGGGCGCTGATCGACTCTTCTGACTACAACAACAACTTTGGCACATGTACCACGTGACACAGTGCCCAGCCTGCAAACGCAAAGTACTCCCCCTGTACCACCCATTCAGGAAACCAGCTATTCTTGGGGTCTTGCGGGTATTGCTTTTTAATGCCTTCCATGAGCAAATTTACCATGCGATCATCGCGTGTGAGCCCTACCGCGCCGGCGAGACTGTCCGGGAGAGAACAGAGCTTGCCGGTAGAGGCGTCACGTGCTTCTGTGCGCTCCTTCATTTTGACGACGAGAAATTCCCGCGTATCGCTGGACAAGAAACTGATACCGCCCGATGGGTCAGAACCTTGAGGGTCCTGCACTGACCACACGATGCCGCCGGTTTTGGAACCCCATACATGCACGTCCCCCCGTCTCGAGCAACTGGAAATCTGGGAACCATCCGAGGAGAATACCAGAGAACTAAGGGGGTTCTCCCACTTGATACAGCCAGGGTGGCATATTTTTGTAATAGGTTGGTTGCCGTTGGGAGATGTAATGTTCCATAGTATCACCTCCCCGGTCCGACAGCCCGAAAGCAAACACTCCCCGTCAGTGGACCATGCAACGACATTCACCTCCTCGCTGGATCTCGAGTGGCTGAGGGGACCAATGACCCGGGCGCCGGTCACAGAGTCCCAGACATAGACAGTTGATGTGTCTGTTCCACATGCAATACGCGATCCATCGTAGGAGAATGCAACAGATTGCAACTCGGCTCTATTTGTCTTGGCCATTTTCGCAAGCTCTTCGCCTGTTGCCGTGTCCCGGACAATAGCGTGGTCAAAAGATCCGATCACAATTCTGCGACCATTGGTGGAGAATGCCAAGCATAGCATCAGATGTGGATTTGTCACATGCAGAACAGATGGATCGACAAGCGAGTCATGGAATAGTTGATAGAGCATGGAATGGGAGGGAAGTAACGGAAGGGCCGTGTAGTAGACATAGAGAGAGTGCTCTGCGATCTCGGCAGCGAACTTGCCCGCAAAGTCGATCGCTTCGATGACAAGATCCTTGAGGCTTTTGTCCTCGAAGGTATTCTCCTGAACAATGGATCAGATAGTCGGTAACGTTCAGTGATAATAAGACGCACCTCGAGCCATGTTGCGACCCGTTGCAGCATAGGCGCTATCTCCTCCGATTTCTTCAATAAGCTCATGGCTTCGAACCAGTGGAGAAGATTGCTGCGGAGAAAGGCGACAAGCTTCTCCATTACCCATGATCCGAATATTCCATCGGCGCATAAATGGTCAACCCAGGATTGGCATGCATATGCCAGCGCCTCCGGTAGCACCTCTGTAGTTAGACAGGCTGAGAGTGACATGTTACATATGTTGCGCTTCAAGCCTGCGTTCATTATTCGAAGACACAGGGTAGTGGGTGCCTCGCTAATCCGCACCAGCTCATGCAGTGGCACGAGAAGAACCGATGGATTAAAAAGCACGTTGTGGAATAGTTGATAGAGTATGGAATCGGAGGAACAGCAAGGAAGGGCCACATAGTAGACATAGAGGGGGTGCCCAGCAATAACTGAAGAGAACCGTCGAGCGAACTCGGTAGCCTCGATGACAAGATCCCTGAGGCTTTTATCTTCGAAGGCATTCTTCTGAATGAGGGATTAGATAGGTAGTAATGTTCAATGATCATATGACATACCTCAAGCCATGTTGCGGCACGTTGTAGCATCGGCGCCACCTCCTCTGATTTCTTCAATATACTCATAGCCTCAAACCAGTGAAGAAGATGGCCACGGAGAAAGACGACCAGGAGCTGCTCTATCTCCCGTAATTCGAACGTTTCATCGCTGAATATATAGTCAACCCAGAATTGGCATGCATATGCCAGCTCCTCCGGAAGCACCTCTGTCGTCAGGCGGGATGAGAGTGTCATGTCGCATATGTTGTGCTTCAAGCCAGTGTTAATTCGTTGAAGACACAGGGTAGCGGGTCCGGCATTCAGCCCGGGCCGCACAAGCCCATGCTCAAAGTACCAATCGAGCCCGCATCGTTCACGGCTTGACAAAAAGTCCAAAAATGATGGGTGGAGGATTTGGACGACGGGTCCATGGGACAGGACAGAGCCGAGGCGCCGTATCATCACAATTACTGGCGGTGGCGGCGGTGAGAGGGGGCGATCGAGCAAGCGACCAATGGCTGCCGTTGACATTGTGTTGGGCGATCCCAAGATGGCGCTCATGATAGCACGGAAATCCCTCGTAAAATCGACATCCCTCCAGCTTCCTGCGGAATTCAAAGCGGCCCTATAAAGTTCATCGAGTGGCGTGTTGAGTTCAGGAATGGATGTGAGTGGTTGGAGGAGCAGGGACTGCAATCGCTTTGGCGGATCGTGCATATCAACAAAATTGCTGGCACTCACAGCCCACGGGAAGAACCCGAAAGCTTGCGCAGTGAGCTCCGCGATCGCGGTCGGGCCCGGCCAGTCCTCCTGCAAATGTTTGTTACGCCGGATCTCTTCCATTCGGAACTTGAAGTAAACAGATATATCTGAATGACTGCTTGAGCGTAATTCCCGGCTCTGCAAGCGAGGGTGCAACATAGTGTTATTGGAGGCTGCGTAGATGTCGTTCACTGTGCGGCTCGTGATAATGAATCGAAGATTGGAAGGAAGGGTCTTGGTTTGACGGACGAGAATGTCCAGAACGCTCGCCCAGTCATCCGGCTGTCCACATTCATAAAGTCCATCAAGCACGATGACGATGGCTCCGTCGCCGGGTAGGGTAGGTATAGACGCGAGTGGCTTAACGATCAACCTATCGAATTGTTCGGGAAGAAGTGCATCCAGGACTGGGGCTTTTTTGCGATCATTGATAATATCCACGATCAAAGCTAGTAGACGTTCGTCGAACGCTGCCATTTGAAGCGCAAGCGCTTTTACCGCTGTGTGAGGTTGACTCTGGCCCGGCGGTGCTCGGTCAAAGCTAACAAATGCGCCGAGGCGGTCCATCTTAGAGAGATGTGTCGCGATTGCCGCTGCCACAGCGCTCTTCCCGATTCCAGCAACGCCATGCAGAATGAAAACATTACTGTTATCGCCTTTTGAGGGGTGTAATGCCCATGCAAGGATTTCATCGATAACAACGCGACGGGTACCAGGGATACACTGACTGAGTGAACGGCGTGCTAAGGGCACCCCAGATGAGCCAAGCTTGTCGAGCGTTTGATTCACCACTATATTACCTCATAGATAAGTGAGGTGGACGAAAGACAAGAAAACGTGGCTTACGAATAGTAGTTACATCTGTTTGTATGCGAAAGCAGACAATAGCAATTTGAACGGAGAGACTGGTGTCGAATTGACCGCGGAGGGTGATGAGGCTCTGCGCCATCCCTGCGACTGTAACTGCTGTAGATGCGCCCATAGTCTCTCTGAGAAGTCGGCCTGTGATGACATCAGATTGACCACATTCTGCAGCACCATGGCCGGCCCATCACGAAGGTCTCATACCTGCAAAGCCGTGGCCGAGGTATTCTTGAATAAACCTGCCACATTCGGCAGTCTGGTTGAGAATTCGTTCGATGATATCTTCGAGCAGCTTTATCTTTGAAGGCTCTTCTTTAATAGCATCAACGAAGCTGTAAACATCTTGTATCGTTTTCAAGAGATCGGCTACGCTCTGGTCTATCGCCACTTGCGCCACAATGATCTAGCGGTTTGTCCAGTAAGAAAGTCTGATACTCAGCAATAACGCTTAACGAGAATTCTCCACACCTTGTGAACCGCGGATAGGATATCCCAAGCTCCTTTCGCATACGGATGAATCTGGGCATGAAGTAAGCGGACAGACTCCCAGAAACAGCCCATAATTTCTGGCGGAAACACACCTTAGCAAGCTCGTCAGCTATGCCCATGAAGCGACTCAATTTGTCGAGAACGTTAGAAATAGACTCGGAAGCCACAGCTTTGGCGAGCAGGCCATCGGCGTCATCGATGTAGCGTCCGGCAGCTGTCAGAGCAGTGTCCGGTGGATGTGACAGGACCAAGGCCCATCGCTGGGCCTCGTCGAGGATCCAATCACCACTTCTGGTCAGTGAAAGGTGGATTCTGATACGTCCATTGAGCTTTCGCCCTGATTTCTTGTCATGGAGATCCACTTTGGCATCTGCGAACGTAAATAAGTTAGTGAGATACAATGTAGCGCGAGCATACGTATATCACCTTTCCCGTTGCGGCAGAGCTGAAGCAGGTGGCTAATCGTGTTATCCGAAACGCAATTCAAAGATGTGGCGCGAGTGGAACCATACAACTGTAGCGACAGTACGGAGGAACCTTTGCGCGCCTCGCTGAATGTATCAAGTAGTTCAGCTCCGCGCTACGGGCTGCGAAAAAGGAAGTCGACTGACATTTGAAAAGTCTCGTTCCATTCTGCGCTGGAGGTACACGTGCAAACTTTGGTCGTTACACTGCGGCCTTCGACTGTCGCCTTGGCAGTAACATTCCTTTCGCCTAAGACCTTAAGCCGCCGTTGAGGCAGATCATTGGCACTGATAACTGTACAACATCGGTCAGGTGTGGAGACCCGTCATAGACTTGGCCACTTACTTTGTAAAGTATACGCGACGAGTGGTGGTTCTGATTCTGGTGACATAGGTGCGGTATTGAACTCGGGCAATAATATCGGTTCAAAGGTTCCTTATAAGAGCAAATCATGCCAGCCACGCCTCATGGGAGTCGCCGGAGCATGTTGCGGCTTTGTAGGATGATTTGATCGCAGGAGCACAGGCAGGGGGGATCGCAGTTGATCAGGGCAAGGTCTCGCCACCTTGATAGCATCCCGCTCGGAACTCTCCCTTCACATTGTCGTGTCGCCAAAGTGAAATGAAAGTGAAATGGAACCCAGAATGAACTGTCGAATGGCCGGCTGCAGCCGCGTGTTGATCCCTGGCATCTGGACCCCAAAACACGGCCCTTTCGCGCATGAAGCCCCACCGCAGTCATAAGACTGCCTTCGAGATGTTCTCGAAAAAGAACCTTCAAAACACTTCCAGGCAACTACAGGATCGAGCTACTGGAATCGTGGTGTTGAGCCAATTAAATGTTGACCGATGAAATGTTAGATGATGAAGCCAGCCTCCGAGTAAGTCCATTTGTGCCATCAGTCGGTGTCTCGCAAGCCGACAAAGAAACTCGAGTTCTTTCGAGAGGGGGACAACGGTGAGCCGGTCTCATGCATGGAATGCAAAATAGGTCGTGCACGTCCGCGTCAGGTGGAAAGCGCTATTTAATACTTCCGAACAGCCTCGGCGTCTAAACAGGTTCATTTCATTCTAATTTTTCAGTTTTTGGCACTGTTCAGGCGTCTTTTCTTTTCTCACACAACTCTGTATGTATGCCCTTCCCGCTTTGCCAATACATAATGGCTCCATGCTAATTTATGTACTTCCCGCCTTCAACAAATCTTAAGCTTGAATAGAGCGTATCTGCAGGGATATATATCGGGGTGGAGTAATATATCTGGAGCCCCACTTGATGCAAAACAACAACCTGATCAGCAATTATTTTGCATGATCGCGCTGTTCATTTAGTATATTCGCGTTGCACACCATTTTGTATGTTTGTAGATCCGATTTCGAACCTACCGCAGGTGGGCGCGGTAGTCGCCCCGCCCCGCCAAAGACGACAACAACAAACAACACGGAGAGTGGAACAAAGTTTGGATGTTGCTACACATAAGGATGTGCCGAGGTCCGGGTATATATTTTCCAAATGGTCGGACTGGTCGAGGGGATGGTGATGGCTCGCGGGCTGGTTTGGAAATCGGACACTGACCAGGTTTTGCATTATCACCGCAATAAAAATTCAATAGGTGGCTGGTTTCAACAAGTACATATAATGCAAAATGCCAGTGGCTGAGATGCAAAAAAATGATCATTTTACATCCAGCAGATACACTCTAATCGCAGATCTAGCAGACCAGAAAGGGTCGGATGGGTCGAGCGCAATCAAGGAGGAGGTATTTAATGTATTGATGCCTCATCTAACTCCATGTACGCCCTTGGGCCTTAAGTATGCTCAACTCCGGAGCCTCGATCTCAAACCTTGATAAGCCTACTTTGTGAGGAGTTAACGGGACGGAAGGCACATCCTCGATCTCAGATGTAACGTCCAGGCAAATGTGTGTGCAGCAGTACGCTGGCATTAAACACATAGCCCAGACAATATGGTGGCGTTCGACTAGTCCCCGCTAACTTTGTACACGGTGGCCTTTAGTCACGTGACGCGCAAAATCGCGAGGGGCTTCAGATCCGATATTTATTTCTGCTGGGATCCTGCTGGGGAGGACTCCAATAAGTTGAATATCATAGTAAGGACATACAACAGTGTTTCTGAGTACTTATATAGTCCCCAAGGGAATGTACAAATAAGGAGGCGGGAGACTGTGACCCGCCACCAACCCGCCACTTAGATTAGATAAACCATAAAAGGATAATCAAATTACTATATCGGGGTCTCGGTACTTGTACGCAAAATCGCCGCGGGGTGAGAATTTATATCTCCCCCAATTTTGACAATTTTGACAATCCCTCTGATGAAAAGGTTCTGAATAGTAATACAAGCATTTTCACCAGAGGAATAAAAAAAAGACCCATTTCCTCAGGTGCTATTTATGCTGTACAAAGTTAGCGGTGACTAGTCGAACGCCACCATACCAGAGAGGAAGTGACGTCCCGAGCGATCTGCAAAATCGGATCCAACCTGCAGGCTTCCGAATCAGGTACGAGGTCGGTCGGCAGCCAACTTCCGTCCGTTTACCTTTATACCTTCACCTACATTCTAATCATTCACTTCCGATGGGAGGCTACTCCACAGATTTCTCGGAGCAGCCGTTGTGGCTCTGCATGTGCATGCAGCGGCAGCCGAGGGAGTGAATCAAGGGGCTAGGAGCAGGACCAGTAGCATCCATTCTTACCCCACAGCGATTCGTAATCGTGCTGAAGGCGGCTGAATGAATGGACTCAGGACTGGAAGGTGGCAAGATAATATTAACATTTAATGGACATATCACACCACAACGGACACAAGGCACATTGCAATTCACAGAGACCCAATCTTCCCAATCTGATCCGTCGCTTTCACCTTCCCGTCATCCGGATCCGGCCCTCCACCGCCAGCGACCCCCACGCCCACGCGCCAAGCAGCCTTTTGAACGGTATCAATACCCCGCTACCGCTGACGGGGCCTTCGGCGACGGGCCAATCGGTGTTCGCCATCACCACAACTGTCTCTCTCGAAGACGCGGGTGGAGAGAAGGGCGTGGAGGAGGGTAAGCTTGTAGTCTTGTGGGGGGTTGTGGGGTTTGATCCTGCTGTCGATTGGGATTGGGTTGGAAATCTTGGGATTGATGTCAGAAACGAAAGGCCTCGAGTTCGTTTCTTAGTAGGTACTCACGGTTCCGAATCAAAGCCTGGCCAATATGTGGGCCCGAAGATGGGGTTCACGCCTTGTTCCGCCAGCGATGCGGCTGCGGCTGGATGGCTGAAGTGCCGCCTATCCATCAGGATTCAAGAACAGGTATGTCGAGTTATCCGGTGAGCGATCGTTGTGCAAGGTATATGTCGTGAAACGACTCACAGATGAACAAGCCCGCTTTGCCCTGCGTATCTCGTATCGAACACCTCATGCGAGTTGTCACCCGCAACAAGGTATTCCCTGCGCCACAGAAAGTCACGAGCATGAGTTCATAGCACCGGAAGTGAAGTGGGATGTAGGAAATGGAGACTTGCCTCTCCGGTATCTACAAGTTCTTCTTTGAATAGCGACCTGTAACAATGTCTGTATCGCCGTGGACCCCCGTGGACGTAATAGGCCTTATTGCTCATATACAAAGGTTGCTCCTTCTCCGGCGGTGAGGTCTTCTCCATCGACAGCCAGCGCCCCTCCTGATCCATCAACGATGGGTCGTCATGTACACTCGGTGCAGGAAGATCCCTCGAGTTGGGATACAGTTACTTGTGCTTTTCGGACGCGGAGGGTGGAGAAGCGCCGAAGCGATGTGGGTATCGCGGCAACTCTTGAGTGGCCGAGTCTGGCCTAGGTGTGGTCTTGGAGCGGAGTTGGGAGAAGGGGGCTGTTGCAGACTTAGGTACGCTCGAGGTCAGTGTCCTGTGCCCTGTTATAACTCGATGAGATCTGGTTGCCGTACGAATCCTTTTTGGGTCAGCTCCTGATCTTGCTCGCGCGCTAACTTCATACAGGCCGGCGGGCCACCGGGTTGGCCTATTCTCCCGCTGCATAGCAAGACTCCCCCATGCTGCCTGTGTCGGTGTATCTCTCTCTGAAATGCTGCTCAAAGGAGAAACTGGCATAATTAAGGTATATCAGTGGCCGTATTAGGTGAATTTTAGTTGCCACCATTCTCCTATATTGGTATCTATGGCTAAAGTGTCCTGAACACAAATAACTGTTTTCAAGTTTGTTCTACCGTCCAATAGAGATAATTGCTTGAATTTCCATAGCTTGAGGACTGTCACATGGGGTGCACGAGTTTGTGCTGCTGAAGAGGGTATATTTTGTAAGGGACCTCTCAGAGGAGTTTAAGAGATAATTAGCGGTCAAAAATCATTACTGAGCTTCAAGATCGATAATAAGAGCTCTCATACATATTATTCATGACAGGTAACCAGGTATATATGCAAAAACATGGATACTTTGAGGTGTTGCAGTAATGTGGCGGCCCCGCCCTTGACGGGCACAAAGGGGTTCGTCTACTTTGAGCGCCAGCGCGGCCACCCGGCGGGAGCGTTACCAATTCAAGCTAGCGCCTCCGAATCGGACACTAGCGCGAAATCCCATCGAGTTATAACAGGGCATTATACACTCCTCGAGGTCGTGGTGGACGCTGATTTCATCTGAGGTTCCACGATCGATCGTTTCTGCAATGTAAATGCTGTGCTTTTCGCCGGTGCGCAGAGACAGTCTATCGCATGCCGAGCGGGATGCACCATGACATTGCTGTTTTCGGAGCGAAGCCATGAGTAAAGCATTTGCATAGGATATTCCCAGTACTAGTGACTGACCTCGGGACATCCACGCCCTCGTCGACTGTGCGGATGAACGATACGACGATATCATCCGCACTCGGGGTTACGAATTTGATAGCGCCATGTCGAGGGAGGAAGAAAGCAGAACACGTCCGCCGTGTGACGGTGAGTCTCGGCGTCTATCCTCGGCATCATCGCTTCGTCATACATCTGGGCCTAGGCCTCCCCTGCTGAGCGATCAATCATCCTCAGACTGCCCATTCTCACAAACATTCGAATGTCGGAGTTCTGCCTACATTGGTATGGACGCAACATCGTGCACAGGCTGAAGTACACCCGTTATTTGCGTTCTCGTGACCAATTGCCTTCGCGCCAGATATCGTTGAGTAGTGTCTCGTGTGCCTTTCATGGGCCAACGCTAACCTTTACAAATGGATTGTCTTAGAAACACACCTCAAATGGAAATCCGCCCGCCCGCATGCGCCCACCAACGAGCGGTTCTACATGTACACCCCACTCTATGTAACGGCGGCGGTGGTTAGCTGTTGTAAGCCGTTCCGTGCGCCATTTCTCCCTTTCCCTTTCCTTTCCACCAAATACTCACCCTCTGATTTCTTTCTTCCTCCTCCGCAATCGCTACCTCGCCATTCACTACCACGCAGAGCACAGAGCTGATGATCTATGAGTGCACGGCCCTCCTCCTGAACGCATGGAACGTGCTCCTCCTCGGGATACCATACCTCGCCTTCTAGGCCTTCCCCCTCAAGTTCAATAAGCATGGGTTCAGCGCGGACTCATAGCAGACGGGGATTACATTGCTGGGAATTGGGGTCGGAATGGTCGAGGTTATGTGTCGCATGCCGTTTTGGAACCGGTGTGTTTCTGTCTTCTCCCTCCCCCTTCTGTTTCGCTTCGGTTGAGTATGGAGCACGAGCTAACAATAAAGATACAGCCTATTCGAACGAGAAAAGCTCAAGTTCAACCACCCTCCTCGCAAACGTGGCTATAAATGGGCCAAGTCGGTTGGATCCTAGTACCGATCGGGCTGTTCGCCCTCGCGTGCACGACATACGCGTCCGTGCCGTAGATCTTCCCAAATTCCAATTATCGCGTCCATCCTGTGCGTATCTTTGTCTTCTTTCCCACTTGAACGCGGTCCCTGACCCTTTGTATTATTCCTCGACGTGGTTGCAGATTCTGCGCAGACATGTACTTCGCATTAACCCCCCACATTCACGCACCTCGTCGTCGCCTACCGCCCCATCGCCGCCTCCGCCATGGCTGCCACCTCTTGTCTCAAGACATTGGGGATCAGTGAATAGTGGAGATGAGCGCTTCCTCGTTATGGACCCGTGACTGTCTCGAGGAGCTGTGCGCGCAAACCGCTGCCGCATCGCGAGCAAGCAACGTCGGTCGAGTTGTGGAGCTATATCTCTAGAATCAGGCAGGGCGGATCTCCCGGTGGTGCAGCGACTTCCCGATGGATGATGCAAGCAGGTTCGACAGGGTTACTCATGTTTATTAGCCAATGTATGCTAATGACCATGCTGGGGGTTGTATCCCCGAGATTAGACACTCCGTAAGACGATGTAAACGTTTTCCCAAAGGTGTGCGTTCCACCGATTCAATCAGGAGAGTCTTAGCGAGTAATATTCTAGCTCGGCTAAGATCTACACCATAAGAATCTGGCATTGTCAATGCCAATCCGAGATCGACGGTTTACACCATCTCGCTAGCAGACGCTGGAGACGTGCTCAGACTCGGAGTACGTTCTTGTTCCTTACAAGGGCTCCTCCGGGAACACCCCGTTCATTCCAGATGAATGCCTACCTCATTTCTCGGGGCCTCCGTCACCTAGATGCCAGAATTTGTCTCCGTGTATGATCACTCTGAGATCTGCTAGAAACTCAAATGATCTGCGTGCAGCTCCTTGTGCCAGTCGGTGGCTTCACAGGGTGGCGATACAACCTATTAACGTCGAAACTCTGGATCATCGGGCTATAACCACTGATCTTTTCAATGAGTTCAAAAACTCGCAAACTACAGTGGCGATGAACAAGACAAAACTCATCTGAGTCCGCCCATTTCGAAGCCATTATATCGGGTTTTATGTTGAAATGGTGTACCTTGTGGCTCGAAGTCACCCACACCATTCGAAGCGTCTCTTCATTCAACTGTTGTACCCCGTTGTGGCTTGATTTGCGTCTTAGAGCCGAAATCTCACAAGCTGGACCCGTGCCACCTGCCGCGCCGATATTTCCTTTATCTCCTCAGCAGGACCGTGCTTCTCCAGGTTCCTCGTTCCACTCTTCCACATCGAAAATTCTATTTGGAGTTTGTCTCAGAAATCTGTGGTGTGATTTGCATCTTCGAGTACAGTCTCTAGCAGTGCCACCTACCATACCGTTATTTCCTGCCTTCAAGTACTGCATTATATTTGGAATATTGTTTCTGGCCAGGTACTGTGTTTCATTATTTCACGTTCGCAAACACAGACCATGTGCAAGATCTCCACGGCTGACACAACTTCAATTAAGCCAGTCATTTATCGCAAATTTGGTACAGTAAATATATTGGACATGTGAATAGACTACCGCAATTATAGCGAGGAGCAGCGTACGAGCATTAGAACAACTTGGAAGTAACATAAAATGATGCAGACATCCGAGAAAGAGATCATACAATAGCTTCCAACCCGAACCAAATCATGCACATCACGCACAGCATGCACACCATCGGGTTGGACCAAGAAGAAGCGCCACCATTAACCAACGGCACAGACTCGCCAATGGTGTAGTTCATACAGCTCAGCAGAACTGCATTGGTGGTCGATGGGAGAGGGGTGTTTGGGCCAGCAGAGTTGTTATATCCGGCAAGAGAGAGCACAACACTGCTAGCGCGGTAATACTCCACAGCTTGCTCTGGCTGGGGCACACTGGTGCTGCTCACAGCCGAGAGAGGAACTGGGGACGAGGAACTTGCACTGGACAGGTACGAAGTGCAATTGGTGTCAATGGTCGTGATGAGCGCCGCAACTGTTGAGTTGTCCGCGATAACCCAGAACGTCGTGTTGTCGCTATTCGAAATGAATGTCGCCATCGCCATCGGTCCGCCCGGTCGTGTCGTGTTGCTTGTATCGCCATACTGCGAAAAAAGCCCATCAGAGTGGCATTCTGGGTGCATAAAATCGGGCAACTCACGGCCCCGTCGTGACCGCCATTCTCGCCCACAGGGTAAACAACCGGCCAGTAGTAGTAGGGAAACCCGCAGGCGTACACATCTCGACAGCTATAGCTGACAGGGTAGCCACTGCCGTAGGTTCTGGATTAGGTATTTTCGTCAGCCATAATTTCTCAGGAAGTATCCAGCCACACGCACGAAGTCCGGAAAACGTGGATCCCGATGGAATAGTGATGACCTTGCCTCCCCCGCCTCCATAAGTGCTAGCTGACCCCTTGCCGGTGTATCCTTTCCCAGAGCTAGTTACAGGAATCGATGTACCCTTTGGTGTGCTGCCGCCGCCGCCTCCTTTGCGGGGAAACAAGGCAAAAGGGGTGCTTCGCTTGAGTGCGTTGGTGAGGATGGGGATGAACATGATGGTTTGAAGTTTAAATGAGAGGACCAACCAAAGAATCGAGATGGTGCTAAGTGGGTTCAAAAGTGGTTTAGCTCAAGCATATCAAAAGATAAATCACGAATGCATAAGTCACATGGACCTTGCATGGACCAGAAAGTCTCATTTTCGGAAATTCCGCCCCACCGCCTGTTCCGCCATTTGGCCGGTACATAAATACAGAGTCCGATCAGTGGCGGTTCTTTGAATGCTATCTTATGTCTAGGCTGCACACTGGAGTGTCAATAACCGTACATTGTGCAATCAGATGTGATCAACCTCTTCTATTTCCCACCCACCACCGCCATATCGAGTGTCTGCAGGTCCTCCTCCGTGAGCCTCTTCACGGCGGCCACGGTGCCAATGTAGTTCGATGCAATTCGTGCGGGAGTCACCAACTTGGGGACCACGACGTCCTGCGCCACTGCGACGAACAAATTCAGCTCCAGGAAGAAATTTGGTGGCCGCTATGTGGCACTCACGTATATAACCGAGCAGCACGTCCGATATCTGGAGCCTGTACTTCTTCGCGATTTCAGTACATACCTGGTTGACAGTGGGCGTGATCTTGGCTGGGAGGATCCCCTCGAGGAACTTCGCCTAGAAGTTGGAGACACCAATAGCTATGCGTGCATAGAGAATGAACAACGACGTATATGTGTTTCTAGTCCCTTTACTCACCCTTTACCTTGCCTCTATAACTCTTAGTCAGCATCCTTGTAGCAGCGAAGCGGATTCAATGGAACAAAGCTCACCTTGCTTTACCAAGGCCTCCATGCCCTTCCAAGTCTAGGACATTTTCCAGTTGATGTCAACGTTGCGAATGTCATCGGGACGCAATGCGATGAACTTGTCTCCAGAGGGACATGGAGTCGGGCGGATGATACGATGCAAAACAGCATGAGATTGACAGATACGACCACAGCGCAAGCGAAAGCCCAAGACCCCGATTTATGCGGCGACGGTTCTGCGCATGACATGTCAGCATCACCCTCTACTCAGGCGGACGACTGCAGTGATTCACTTGTGTGACGCCTTGACCACGGCAACCTTGAGACCGCGGCTAGGGTTGTGGGGCTTTATCCTGCTGTCGATTGGGATTGGGGTTGGGATTAATGTCAGGAGCGAAAGACCTCGGATTTGTTTCCTATTAGGTACTCGCGGCTCTGAATGGAAACCCATGCAGTATGTGGGCCTAAAGATGATGTCTACGCCTTGTTCCGCCAACGATGCGGCTGCGGCTAGACGGCTGAAGTCCTGCTTATCCATCAGAATTCAAGAACAGATAAGTCAAGTCATCCAGCGAGCGATCTTTGTGCAAAGTGTGGGTCGTGAAGCGACTCACAGATGAGGAAGCCCGCTTTTCCCTATTTCATATCGACCACTTCATGCGAGTTGTCACTCGCAACAAGGTATTCCCTGCGCAATAGAACGTCGCGAGCACGAGTCCACAGGACCAGAGGTGAAGTGGGAAGTGGATTCTCGCCTCTCCGGTATCCACAAGTTCTTCGAATAGCAACCTGTAACATTACCTGTATCGCCGTCGACGTAATAGGCCGTATTGCTCATTTGCAAAGGTCGCGCCTTCTCCGGTGGTGAAGCCTATTCCCAGTGACTCGCCTTCTTCCCATCCACGATCCCCTGCATGCAATACTTACCCGTGCCCACGATATCCGGTCCCGTCGATCCGCACTCGGAGTCATGAATCCGATAGCGCCATGTCGAGGAAAGAAGGAAGCAACACTTAGATCGCTGCGTGACACGCCCGGAAGGAATTCGCCAGTAACTCCGCGAGAGACCCCGATCGCTTCTCACCAGTGGCGCGAATCGTTCGCAGCGGAAAAACAGTCGTTTTCTGTTGTTCCCATAGGTTATGTGCGCCCAGACATACATATATTATATCCAGGACTATCTAATACAGCATCCTAATTTTTTGGAGGTGCAGGGATGGCGGGAAGCCAGAGAAATTTGTATTTTTACCGCAGCCTGCAAGATCACGTGCTCGCGGTGGCGGGGTGCATTCTGCAGCGGAAAACATCAGTTTTCGCCCGTTTCCCTTCGTTTCTTCGGGACATAGGGTATCTAATTGGATTGTGTTATATCCTATGCAGTCTGTAGGGTTTTTCCAGCGATGGGTAACGGCGGGGAGGCTCAGGAAGGCTCTTGCACTAATGCTTTACACATTTACCTAACGATGAGTGATGTGCCGGCAATGAGCTAGCCACGGGCTTGTCGGCGTATCACGCTGGAAGCGGGCTTGCTTTTTTCTTTGCGTGATACGCCCTTTTTGGCAGGGGCCAGCACCAGCAGCGTATCACGCAACCAAACTCGATTTCAAGGCGTTGCGTGACACGCTGCCTTTTTGGGTAAGGCTCAATTGTTACATACTGCCTGCCGGCGTCGCTCACTAGTGTATATAACTCTAATTACCAGGCCCGATCACTGTCATCAACCCCCCACAGTCATCTCGTCGCCGCCGCGCACGACGCCCAGAGCGGTTCCGGGGTCGCGTGTCCCGGGATACGCGACAGGTGACAGCTCCCGCCAAATCCAGCACAGCCATCGTATCACGCGTGAACAAAGCGTAAGCAGACAGACGCCGAAGCTGGGTCGTCGTCATCTTTCAGTCATTCACCGGATCCGCGTCTGTCATGTCTCCTGAAAATCGAGCTACGCGTTCTTTGCGTCGAGTGCCTTTGCGATGACAGGCGAGCTTTCGTCTCTTTCGCGAGCTTTACATTTCCCGAGCGTGTGCCCGTTCCTGCGCTTTCCATCTGCGAGCTTGTGATCTTCGACTTTCTTGCTGCGAGCTTTCTTTTCTTTCGCGCAAGCCCCGCCGACTCGCGTCCATCTCCCTCGCTTGACGTTTGTCCCATCCCCGGAGCTGCCTGTGGCTAACTGACTCGCTTCGTCACCACTCTCTGTAGCTCCGCCTTCTGTTCCTGCACTCTTCTGTGTGCACTGTGCTCCTTCTTGGAGGAGGTGCGTCGTAAGCAGAGCTCGTCGGGGTCAAGGGGTGTATGAGCTTGCGAGCTACATGGGTTTCTCTGCATGTCTGCGTGTGTTTCCTTGCCCTGGGTGAGCTTGCGAGCACATTGCATCTGCAAGTTCGTCACCTCTTGCTGGCCGCGCTTGATCTGTGCCCTCTCATTCCCGGGCATAGATCATAATCATCTCAACAGCACCTAGTACCAATCAACTTCCTTCCCTTCGTTGAACGCGACTGACATCTATTGGCTGTCACTGACCCCGCTCTTTTGCCAGCCCGATGGCGGTACACACCCTCTCCCCCTTCTTCGGGCCCATCTTCGGCCCGCTTGTCGGCGGCTTCATCAACCAGAATACGGGCCGGTGCTGGATGTGAAGGGTGCATATCATATGGTGTTTGTCGAGTTGGCGTTGTTGTGGGCGGTAGGTGGCGGGATTGGGAGAATGGTCCTCTCAGCAAAGCTCGCGATTCAGCAGTTTTACAACGTGAGCTAAGCTCGCAGTTACCATCTGCCCCTCCATCCAATCTTCCCATCTTCCGCCTCGCAACCAATACTAACTAGCCCGTTCGCAGCTCGTCCCAGAAACATACGCCCCCGTCCTCTACAAATGGAAAGCCACCCGCCTGCGCGTGTCCACTCACGACGAGAGGGGTTACGCCCCGCTTGACGGGAAGGACATCAACCTAGTGAGGGTGGTGGTGATCAGCTGTTACAAGCTGTTCCGTGCGTTTCTTCTCGCTTCCCCTTCCCATCCTACCAAACACTGACCCCTTCTGTCTTTCTTCCTTCCTTTCTACTTCCGTCTTCTTTTCCCGGCTCAACACTGAACACCCAAAGCTACCTCACCAATCACTGCCGGGTTGCGTACCGAGCAGATGACCTACGACCGCATGGCCCTCCTCACCGCCTGGAACGCGCTCCTCCTCGGGATGCTGTACCTCGCCTTCCGGCCTTCCGGTTCGTCTTTGCTAGGCACGGGTTCAGCGCGGATCAGACGGGGACGATGTTCCTGGGGATCGAGGTGGGGATGATGGGCGCGACATGTCGCCTACCATTTTCGAATCGGTGCGTCCCTGGCTTCTCCCATCCTCCCTCTGTCTCGCTTCGATTCGCGTCCTCTTTCGCTTGGAGGACGAGCTGACAATGAAGGACCAGGCTAGTCGGGAGGGAAACGCTCGAATCCAATGGCCGCCCTCCACCAGAAACCCAGCTGTACATGGGCCAAGTCGGCGGGATCCTGGTGCCGATGAGTTTTTCGCCCTCACGCTCGCGGCTTACGCGTCAACAGCGGCAGTTCGCTCAACGTCGGAGCAACGCCGGAGTCAACCCAAGTTGATCTGGCTTACGAATCAGGCGCAGGTCCGAGTCAGTGTTGTAACTGCTTTGTCCCAATAACACCATCCGATTCGACACCAACTGTATTCGACTGGGAATGCAGTGATATATAGTACTAGTAGTAGTAATGCCTAGGGATGCTGATCGACTCTTCTGACTATAACAACGACTTTGGCACGTGTATCACGTGACGGAAATGTTCGCCTGCAAACGCAAAGTACTCCCCCTGTACCACCCATTCAGGACAAAAACGACTCTCGCTGTCTCTCGGGTAGTGCTTTTTAATGGCTTCAATGAGCAAATTTACCATGTGATCATCGCGTGTGAGCCCTACCGCGCCGGCGAGACTGTCCGGGAGAGGACGGAGATCACCTGTAGAGGCGTCACGCGCTTGTGTGTGCTCCTTCGTTTTGATGACGAGAAATTCCCGCGTATCGCTGGACAAGAAACTGACACCGCCCGATGGGTCAGAACCCTGAGGTTCCTGCACTGACCACACGATACCGCCGGTTTTGGAATCCCACACATGCACGTCCCCCCGTGTTGAGCAACTGGCGATCTGGGAGCCATCCGAGGAGAATACCAGAGAACTAAGGCGGCTCATCCACGTGGTGCAGCCGGGGTGGTGTATTTTTGTAATAGGTTGGTTGCCGTTGGGAGATATAATGTTCCATAGTATCACCTCCCCGGTATAACAACCCGAAAGCAAACACTCGCCGTCAGTGGACCATGCAACAACATTCACATACTTGCCGACTCCTGAGTGGCTGAGAGGATCAATGACCCGGGCGCCGGTCACAGAGTCCCAGACATAGACAGTTGATTTGTTTGTTCCACATGTGATATGTGATCCATCGTAGGAGAATGCAACAGAAAACGGAAAGGCTGCGCCATCTGTGGCTGCCATTATCACAAGCTCTTCGCCTGTTTCCGTGTCCTGGACAATAGTATGGTGAGCAAATCCGGTCACAATTCGGCGACCATTGGTGGATAATGCCAAGCATCTCATCTGATGTGGATTTGTCACGAGCAGAACCGATGGATCGAGAAGTGTGTCGTGGAATAGTTGATGGAGCATGGAATGGGAGGGAAGTAATGGAAGGGCCGTGTAGTAGACATAGAGAGGGTGCTCGCCGATATCGGCACCGAACTTGCGCGCAAAGTTGATAGCCTCGATGACAAGATCCTTGAGGCTTTTGTCCTCAAAGGCATTCTCCTGAACAATGGATCAGATAGTCGGTAATGTTCAGCGATCATAAGATGCACCTCAAGCCATGTTGCAACCCTTTGCAGCATAGGCGCTATCTCCTTTGATTTCTTCAATAAGCTCATAGCTTCAAACCAGTGCAGAAGATGCGTGCGGAGAAAGACGACAAGCTTCTCCATCGCCCATGATCCGAATGTTACATCGGTACATATGTGGTCAATCCATGATTGGCACGCACATGCCAGCACCTCCGGCAGGACATCTGTAGTTAGACAGACCGAGAGTGTCATGTTGCCCATGTTGCGCTTTAAGCCTGCGTTCATTGTTAGAATGCACCTAGTAGCGGTTTCTGCGGACATCCCCATTGGATCATGCAGTGGCATAAGCAGAACCAATGGATCAACGAGCACGTTGTGGAATAGTTGATAGAGTAGGGAATGGGAGGGGCAGAAGGGAAGGGCCACGTAGTAGACATAGAGAGGGTGCTCTGCGATATCGGCAGCGAACTGGCGGGCGAAGTCGATAGCCTCGATAACAAGATCCCTGAGGCTTTTATCATCGAAGGCATTGCTCTGAATGAGGGATTAGATAGGCAGTAATGTTCAACTATTACAAGACATACTTCAAGCCATGTTGCGGCACGTTCCAGCATAGGCGCCACCTCCTCTGATTTCTTCAATATACTCATGGCCTCGAACCAGTGAAGAAGATGGGTATGGAGAAAGACGACCATGAGTTGCTCCATCTCCCGTAATTCGAATGTTTCATCGTTGCATGTATGGTCAACCCAGAATTGGCACGCATATGCTAGCTCCTCCGAAAGCACCTCTGTCGTTAGGCGGGCCGAGAGTGTCATGTTGAATATGTTGCGGTCCAAGCCAGCGTTCATTCGTTGAAGACACAGGGTAGCGGGTCCTGCGTTACCCCCTGCCCCCGCCGGCCCATGCTCGGTGCACCAAATATCACGCCCGCATCGTTCGCGGCTGGCCAAAAAATCCAAAAAGGATGGATGGAGGACTTGGACGACAGGTCCATAGGACAGAACAGAGCCCAGGCGCCGTATTGTCACCATTGCTGGTGGTGAAAGAGGTGAAAGAGAGCGATCCAGCAAGTGATGGATAGCTGTCGTGGAAATTGCGATGGGCGATCCCAAGATGGCGCCCATGATGGCCCGAAAATCCCCCACGAAATCGACATCCGTCCAGCTTCCTGCGGAATTCAAGGCGGCCGTATAAAGTTCATCGAGTGGCTTGTTTAGGTCCTTGTAGAGTTTCTCTTGTGACGTATTCAAGTCAGGAATAGATGCTAGTGGTTGTGCAAGCAACAGCCGTAGTCGGTTCGGCGGACTGTGCGCGTCAAGGAAATTGCTGGCGTTGACAGCCCATGCAAAAAAGCCGAAGGCTCCAGCGCTAAGCTCCGCGATTGCGGCTCTGCCCGGCCAGTCCTCCTGCAAATGTTCGTTCTTGCCCCGTATCTGTTGCATTCGGAATGTGAAGTAAGCAGATATGTCTGCATAGCTGCTGGAGCGAAGTTCTCGGCTCTTGATGCGAGGGTTTAACACAGTACTGGTGCCATTCACCGTGCGGCTGGTGAAGATGAATCGAAGATTGGAAGGAAGGCTCTCGGTTTGACCGACGATAAGCGCCAGAAGGCGAGTCCAGTCATCCGGCTGTCCGCATTTGTATAAACCATCAAGCACAATGACGATAGGTCCTTCTCCGGGTAGGGTGGCTATTGATGCGAGTGGTTTAACGATCAACATGTCGAATTGTTTGGCGAGGGGCTCTCGCAGGACCAGGGCTTTAGTGCGATCCTTGATAATCTCGACGATCGAAGCTCTGAAGCGTCCATCATACTCCGCTAGTTGACGCGCGAGTGATTTCACTGCTGTGGATAGTTGATTCTGTTCCGGTGATGCTCGGTCAAAGTCAACAAATGCACCGAGGCGCCCCATCTCAGCAAAACGTGTCGCAATTGTTGCGGCCACAGCGCTCTTCCCGATTCCAGCAACACCATGCAGACACAAAACATTGCTGCTGTTGCTTTTTGAGGGGTTTGATGCCCATTCAAGGATTTCATGGATGACGCCGCGACGGGTGCCCGGGTGACAGGGTGAAAGGCAGCTCAAGTCCTCCCCAGATGAACCTAGCTTATCGAGTGTTTGATTCTCCACTATATTAGCTCATAGCGTAAGTGAAGCGGACGAAAGCTAAGAAGGCATGGCTTACCAAGCGTTGTTACATCCGTTTGTATGCGAAAGCAGACAACAGCGGTGTTGATGGCGATGCCGGTGTCGAATTGGCCGCGGAGGGTGGTGAGATTCTGCGCCATCGCTGCGACTTTATCTGGTGTGGATGCACCCATAGTCTCTCTAAGACATCGGCCTGCAATGACATCAGATTGATCCACATTCCACGGTACCATGACCGGCATCAGGAAGGTCTCATACCTGCAAACCCGTGGCCACTGTACTCCTGAATAAGCCTGCCACATTCGGCAGTCTGGATGAGAATGCGTTCGATGATCTTTTCGAGCAGTTTTATCTTTGAAGGTACCGCTTCTTCAATGGCATCCACAAAGCTATAAACATCTTGCATCGTCTGGAAGAGATCGGCTACACTCTGGTCTATCGCCAGTTGCGCCACAATGATCTAGCGGTTGTTAATTGAGTAAGAAGATATACTCAGCAATACCGCTTAACGAGAATGATACGTACCTTGTAAACTGCAGTTAGCACAACCACAGCTCCTTTCGCATAGGGATGAACCTGGGTATGGAGTGAGTGTACAGACTCGGAAATCCCTCATGTTTTCGGGGAGGAAACCGTACCTCAGAAACCGCGTCAGCTACCCGCATGAAGTTTTCCAGTTTATCGATAACATTTTGGATAGATTGAGCAGCCATAGCCGGAGGCGTTGGGAAATCGATGCCGAGCAGGCCATCGACGGCATCGATGTAGCCTCCCGTAGCTATTTTGGGCTGCCGTGCCAGGACCAAGGATAAATGCTCGGCCTCGTCGGCGCTCCAGCTTCCACTTCTGGACAGTGAGAGGTGGATCTTGATATGGCCTTTAGGCCTGGATTGACCGTCTTGGAGATTCAATTTTGCCGCTGCGACCGCGAATAAGTTAATACAATACTAGGTGGTGCGAGCGTACATGTCTCACCTTTCCCGTATCGGCAGAGCTTAAGCAGTTCCTTAATCGTGATATCCTCCGAAGTGCATATCGAGGATGTGGAGCGTAAAGCAGAATCGAACAACTCCAGCGATATTTTGGAAGACGCATCACGCGCCTCGCTGCATAACACGCAATTCAACTCCTCCATTCGAGCTGGGACAAAAGTGCGCGACAAACGTGTGGAAAGTCTCCTTCCATTTCGGGCTCAAGGTGCTCATGCGAACTTCAGTCTGTACGGTGCTGTCTCCGACTTCCGCCTTGACAAACACATTCCGCCGAGGCTCGCGGAAAATTTTAAACCTCCGTAGGGGCAGATCATCGGCACTGATAACTGTACATCGTTGTTCAGGTGTGGTGACCCATCATAAACTTGGCCACTCACTTTGCAAAGTATACGCGACGAGTGGGGGTTCTGATTCTGGTGTCATGGGTGCGGTGATGAACTCAGGGGCCGGTATCGATTCGATGGGCTCCTTATACGAGACACGAGTCTCAGCCACGCCTTCTGCGATTCTCCGGAGCATGATGCGGCTATGTATGATGATTCGATAGCAGAAGCACAGATAGGGCTGATCGCAGCTGATCAGAAGAAGATCTCGGCACCCCGATAGCATCCCGCTCGGAATTATCCCTTCACATTGACAAGCCGCTACAGTGAAATGTGAAATGGCACCTAATGTAGAATGGAACATAGAATGGCCGGCTGCAGCCGCGGGCCGCGTGTTGTATTCCTGGCTTCTGCCCCAAACAAACCCGTCGCGCGTCAGACTGCGTCGAAGCCGCAAGAAATTGCCTTCGAGATGTTCCATGGCGGCTGTAGCAGCGGGTTGGAACACAAAAAGAAGATTCAAAACACTTCCAGCTATCTGCAGGATCGAGCAAATTGAGTCGTAGTGTTGAGCCAATGTTGAGCAATGTAATTTTAGATGCAGCCAGCAGTGGCGTAAGTCCGTTTGAGCCATTAGTTAGTCTATCGTAGGCAGAGGAACAAAGTCGACTGGTCCAGACCTCACGCGTGGATTGCAAAAATGAGTCGTGCACGTTGCTAGCAAGTTTGGAGGACCCTAAGTCTTACGCCCAAATGCGGATGACAGCTCGCCACGCTATGTCAGTACTACTTCCGGCACCCCCTGAGAGTCCCTGGTTCATTTCTCCACCATTAACATGTAATTTTTCACCACCGTTCAGGCAGACATCGATACCCAGAAATACTACTCGCACTATCCTTTGCCATAAATCATTCTTTTTATTTTGTTCTACTGCGTCGTGTACCGTACCGCTCTTACCACCACACTTCAAGTTTACCTATAAACCATCTCCGGGAACTCCACGCCCGAATCGCAGAAGACAGCGCGGAAAGAGTCAGACAGGTCGGACGCAAGCTACACGCCCTGATTTACGCTCAATTCCGGAACCTCGATCTCAGATCTTCACGAGCCTGTGCGAGGAGTTAACGGGTGGTGGAAGGCGCTTCCCCGATCTCAGATGTAGCCTCCAGGCAAACGCGTGCACCGCAATGGCATGGACATTACTCCATAATTCAGGCAACACCAGACTGGCAAAGATGCAATATCAATAGCGTTCCGAGCGATCTGCAAGAATCCATCGCGCAGGCTTCCGGATCGCGCATTTGCTCGGTAGACAGCCATACTTTCGCCCGTGCACCCTTATACCTTCACACCCATATCCATATCCTTCACTCCCGATAAGAGACTCCTTCGCAAATTGCTCGCTTCAGCCACTGTAATTCTGGGTATCACTGTGTGGTCATTGACACTGAATGCTGAGTACGCCTCGTGCGCGCTGATAGGCATTCTTGTCTTCCCGCAAATCGAAAAGTTTGGTGGTTTTGAGCGTTCAAAGGTTGGACGCGTATTTTACAAAGAACACCAATGCAAAAACAGCAATACATGCTCACATAATCATTTTTTTGCATTCTCGTAAGGCAATAGCGATCCCATCCCCTCCCTGAACCGTGCACAGCCTCACGCAATGAGCGTCGACGCAGTGGCACTATCATACTTGAAAGTGGGGGGATCTGCTGCTTGATCTTTTAGTACCGCGCGAGGCGGTGGATCCGTGACTCGATGAGGATGAGGCGGAACTTGGAATCCTTGTCCTTGTGGTTGACTTCGAGGTGCTGGCGCACAGTGACCGCCTTTTTGACGAGGAACCAGAGGTCCTCGGAGATGGGCGGTGCCAGTCCTATTCCCAAACAAAAAGGTATCTGTCAAGGATCGAGAGCGAGAGCGAGAGCGGAGAGCGGGGGGAAGAAGAGAAGCGAAAGCAATCAGCGTATGAGGCCCGAGGCGATGGGAAGAAAGGGGGGCGGGGACCCACCGTTGGACTTGAGCACACGCAGGATCTTGTTTTCGGTAACGAAGCGCACTTGGGGGATGCCGTGCAAGTCGCGGAGGGTCGCGCCGATGGAGGACGGGGTAAGGCCCTTGCGGGCGAGCTTGATGATGTGCTCGACGACGTCATCGGAGGTGGTTTTGAGCCAGGTAGGGGCAGGCGGGCAGGAAAGGCGGAGGACGCTGTGGATGTCTTGTCAATGCGCGATTGCCACGAGATGGGCACAAATGCCCTTGCCCGGACCATGCATGCGACCCATGATGGATTCTGATTCAAATGTCAGAAATGGTGTATAAACGACGACGATGTACTTGCATGTGTGGTGGGTGTGAGGGAGTCTTGAGGAGGAAAGGTCTTGACGTTGAAGGCAGCGAGCTCTGCAAGGGACAACGATCGCTTTGCAGGCAGGCCACCATGAGTAAAGTGTTTGCATTCCTATTGACTCACTTGCATCCCATCTACGATCCCCCGGGGGGGACCACGATATCCGCGCCCACGATACGCCGTGCTATCATCTGGACTCGGAGTCATGAATCCGATAGCGGCATGTCGAGGAAAGAAGGAAGCAGACAGATGCCGAAGCTGGGTCGTCGTCATCTCATCTGTGAGTCATTCACCGGATCCGCGTCTTCGGGGTCTCGGTCTTTTAGAACCTAAGGACACAAAGTAGAAGAACAACCGGTGAAGAATCATATTGCAGATGCCGAGCTACATATATGCTGTACTGTGGCGAGATTCAACCGCCAAAACGGTCTCCTGAACATCAAGCTATGCGTTCTTTGCGTCGAGTGCCTTTCCGAGGACAGGCTAGTCTCGTTTAGTGCTGGGTCTGAATGGCGGTCGTATTATACGAGGCCGTATTATACCGTATTATACCGTATTATACGGCGAGGGGCTACAGAGCCTCGTATAATGGGTATAATTTGCTAAGTGGCAACTCGTGAGAATAATATTTTCGCGGATTATATTACTTTTTTGATAGGCTCCACATACCCACCTCCGCCTCGAGCTCACTCCGAAGTCCGAAGTTCTTGTTGTATGGTCTCCGCCAAAAACTACAATGCACTTTCCAGTGCATCATCTCGATTTCTTTCTGAGGCAACTTTTGGAATCCCGGAAATTAGCGACGTAATGAGCGCTGTTTTTGGCGCCAATCTGTCCGGAAAGGAAGCAGAGTCATGGACGCATTACTGGAATGAATTGAATGTGTACGAGGAGGCACTGCATGATGGTGGCAATACAGGAGATATGCCCATGGTATGTGCACATCTGTGGCTCGTTCAATGAATGTATTACCCATAAAGTTGTGCGAGTAGATGCCTAGTTGCGACACATTACCATCTTCCAGCCGACATGGAGATAAAGATGTCACCATACTTGATAATCCAACCACCAGCAGCCCGTCCCAAGAAGTTCTGTCAACTCATTTGCTTCAGGCTGCTGCTTTTGACCGCGAGGCTGAAAGGGAACAACGGCGCAAAAATGGCAATGTGTCTCCTCGAGAACATAAACCAGGCGGGAAGAACTTAGATCCGACCTGTCTCCGACTTGCTATTGAGCGATCGGCGACTACTAAAGGAGGCAAAGCCACGACTCACTACTGGTGCATCAGCTGTGACAAGTTTCGCGCCAATAATGCGCGTGATCGGGCATTTGAACATGCAGAGCAGTGCAATGTTAGCATCTATTTTAATCTATGTATACTACGAGATGCTAACAAACTTTGTTACACTTACTAGCTACTGAAACGGGATTGGCCGTCTTTAGCGAAAGAGGTGGAGATTGAGTTATTGAAAGCCTCCGGCCAGGCTATCGCATCGGGGCAAAGTGCTGCACCGAAAATCCGTCAGCACAAGCGAAAGGCTTATATGGACGATAATGATGTGGCGAGTACCACTGTACCATCCTTCCATCCTGCAGTTGAACCTTCTACTTCGGAATCCAAAACTGTTCCGACTGTCGAGAAGAGCACACAGCGTGGCACTCTGAATGCACACTGGGCTGATACATCGAAAATCTCGCCTCACCGTCAAGCTCAAATTGATTACTTTCTCCTCCGGTTCATTATTTGCTGCTCAATAGCATTTGCAATTCTTGATAATCGCTTTTTTATCGATTTCTTAGCCTGCTTGTAAGGTCCTTTCCTATCGATTTTGTGCAGACTGACTCATCATCAAATGCCAGGCTACCATCGTATGCCTGCCCGGACCGCTCGGCTTTCTTTGTGAAGCATATTGCAGCTGAGGCCACAAGTGTGGCGAAGATGGTGGAGGATCACTTGGCCAAATTTGAACATAACACAATTTCATATGACGGATGGTCAAGTAAAAAACGCGATGAGGTGTACACAGTGCATATCACAACACCTTGGCCACGGCAGTCTTATCTTGTCGAAGGCCTTCAACTTACCGGAAAGTCAACAGACGCGGAAACCCTGTTCGACGGGATTGCAGAAGTGAGTTTTGTTACATACCGGGCACAGCTGTACTCAAGTAGCACCGACAGGTCATCAGACGATTTGTGGCAACACGGATCTCAATTGTTGTCTCCGATACTACGGGAAATGTAAAGAAATGCCGTGCGATGATCTGCAAACGATGGCCCTGGATTCTCAATTGCCCCGACCCATGTCATCAGCTCAACTTGATGATGAAGGATATTATGGTAGGTACGAAGAAGTTTCCGAAAATTGCAGCTTTCACTCAAGTAAGTCATTGTTCAATGTCCGATCTGATGTATTCTGACCACTCAAAGGTAATGGCCATTATCTCTGTCATAACCACATACTTCTCGCACAGTAATTATGCAACGCACCACCTGAAGGAAGAGCTCAAGAAAGAAAAGGATCAGCGTGGCATTCAGGTCGCCGGGGCCACACGCTTCTCGTCATTCTCAATCCATGCTCGCAGTATTTCTCGCTGCCTCTACCCGATTCAACGCTGTCTGGTTTCAGGGACCATAAAGTTTGATACAAAGGCAGTAAGTTCTTCTCGTTTCAGATCATCCGAGGGAGCCCATTACTAAATGGGAGCAGACAAAGCCTCTCCGCAAGTACCTCATGCCAGGAACGGACTGTTTGAAATTTCAAATGGACCTTCATAACGTGAATCAGCTCCTCACTCCAATCGCACGTGGCTTGGAGACTTTGGAAGGGCAAAATACCACCTGTTCAGATGTATTTCATGTCTACACTGGTATCGCGGTGAATTTTGTGACGATGTTTTCGGATAAGGGTTGGTCTCGTTCCAACTTCGCTGTCATGTTGGGTCAAATACTGACATTTTGGTTTTCAGATAGCCTCGTATATCAATACCGCACAGCAACATTCAATATCTACAACCGGCGATTCAACAACTTCATGAATGATTGCACGCCAGGCATGTTCATTCTAGCATACCTTCTAGACCCGGGTAAGCATCTTCGAATCACATCAGCTTCATCGGAACTGAATTCAGTGCAGTCTACTACCAAGATCGGGCTCTTAGATTGAACCTACCACCTACACCCGATCAATTCCACAAAGCAACTGCTCATGATCTCGTGAAATATCTAATCGACTCTGCCTGCAAAATTCTGCAGAACGAGCAGCTTCGAATGCGAAAAGGGACCAAGGAGGACGGCCAGTTGCTAGTTCAGCAGCTACGTGGTACGTGATCATGCCAGAGAGTCGAAACTTTCCGCTGATCAACTTCTATATTTGTTCCAGCCTACATGTACGGCGAAGCTCCTTTCAGAAACCCCCCCAGTGATCTTACTCAACGTCTAAATTGGTGGAAAGCGTTAGCAAATGATAGTGGTGCCCAAATTCTCGCGGTAGGCCTCCATCTCGTTTCGTGCACCATCGAGTTTGATTCTGACTACTACTACTTTAGATTGTAGCTATCAAGCTGTTCTCAGTTTCTCCTTCCGAAATCTGCGACGAGCGCACAGCATCCAAACTGTCGGCTTTCAGCACTGCCAAACGCAACGGCCTCACCGGCCCCAACATTATTCGCATGGCACAGTTGCAACAATACTGGACGTACGGATTTAACGACCCCAAATATGTCCACAAGGCACGACTCACGATCCCGAATTCCCCGTCCCAGCCATCCAATATCGTGCTTCCCGCTCCGACTTTACAGGACCTTCTAAATCCCGCGCCTGCTGACGGCTCAGACAACATCGAGAACCTGACAGACGCGACCATCGAAGAGCTGTATGGAGCTACATTTGACGAGGGAGACGATGAAGAGAGCCCGCCGATCACCTTTGTTCGAGGCGCCGATCTCGAACGTCTCGCGATCGAGGCTCTGGTCGATCTTTCTAACCCGAAGTTGGTCGCGCGGTTCCAGGACGATCTAGCAACATCTGGTTCAGCTACCACCACCCATACCACCACCAACGAGCCGCCAAACACAACAAAAAGCTGGTCAGAGGAGGATGCTCAGTGGGCTTCGACGGGAGAGCTGGACTGGTGATGGATACAACGAGCTTCGATAAGTTTCCTCTTTTACTTACTTATCATTCCATCATAACTTCACACTCATCACTCTTCACAATCTCCTATCATATCTACACACTGATGATTCAATACAAATCACCCTTTTCCGTCTCCATATGGCCTATTCTACCAATTCTACATATTATACGAGTGAATTATACATGTATTATTCGTATAATACCGGAAATTTTCGGGCCGGCTCCGCCGGTATAATACCTATTCTACGAGTGTGACATACCATACGAGGGACCCGCTGCGCGGGTCCGTATGATACAGGCCGAATTTCAATTCTACCCAGCACTAGTCTCGTTCCCATCCGTATATGGTACTCGCTTTGACAGTTGTCGGTATTTGTAAAAGTGCTGCAGAGATCGTACCATAACGTCTGGCGCATTTGGAGCCCATTTGTATACTGCCTGTGACGATCGTCACATTTGTCACAAGCACAATCCCTGCTGTCTGGCCTGCCCTCCGCTTGCCATTGGTAAGGTACGACTCTGCCTGCCCTGAAAAACATTTAGTATTGTGGCCTAACATGGTCTTCACGTTCTGAGTGGTAAAATGTTGCGGAATCGTGCAATGCGAAGTAAAAAACCAAAGGAAATAGTGATCAAGTCCAGTACGAGCCGAAGCAATATTAAGACGGAAAGAGCAGCATATATAGGTCGAATCAGACTCGTAATGCATATGACGTGAGGTAGGACTGTTGGAGGTTATACAAATGAGCACTTCACAGAGGTCCAGAGAGGGCGTGACAAGCAGTATACAAACGGGCTCCAAATGCGCCAGACGTTTAGGGTGCTCTACCGTTGAACTTTTTACAAATACCGAGCGTTTTTTGACATGCACCATAAACGGATGGGTACGAGACTACTGTTCCCTATCGGGATCCGGGTCACCCAACGAAAAATTCAAAAATTTGCAACATCTAACAAACCAATCGTCCTCAAATAACTTGCACCATATATAGAGATCATTTGACTACCATTTAGAGCAGGAAATGAAATTTTAGAGGTCCTGAGTGTTGTGCTATGGCCATTTTGCTAGAGTGATCGGGATTTCGCCAAAAGCATGGAAGCGGGTCACTTTACCTAAGACCACCATTCTTCCTTCCTACCGCCAATTCGGATGGCAGCCTCAACCAGAGACTTACTTGGCTTGCTATGAACCATATAGAAGTTCTAATTGGACCTTACCCGCCTGTATCTTAGTCTGAACTTGTCTTTTTGGTCATAGCTCCTCTGAATCCAACAATCTGGCATCAAAACTCCTCTCAGCAAGATTCGCGACTACCTGGAAGGGATCAATCCTTTTCGAACGTGACTATCTATATTCTATAGTCATTGATTGGCCAGAGGTGCTATGTATTTGGGTGATTGTGCGTGGTGAATCAGTGAACCAAGGGACCCAGGTACGTGCACACTTCTTAATGTGCTAATTCTGGGGCTAACGAGCTCTTGATTGCGCTCAAAATTTCATTCCTGTATACTCCACATTCTACTATAGCCTCTGCTTGCTCAATGAGCCGCTTGGAGAGCTCGCGACACCTTCCAATTGTCGCTATGCCTAGTTGCAAGCAGGATTTTCGGACTCTATGATCGAATATGTCATTTCTTCGTTCTTTTGGGATCTCTTCTCCTTAAACTTCTACATATTCAGGTAGGGCGAATTGATGGCTACACGTTAGTCAAAAAATCTGGGAGAACGGTCCAGTAGTTGTAGAGAAAAATGCAATTGACCCGCTTCGGTGTCTGACCCGTTTCCCGATATGGCACAGTAGGACAGGCGAGCTTTCGCGTCTTTCGCGAACTTTACCTTTCCCGAGTGTGTGCCCGTTCCTGCGCTTTCTCTCTATGCGAGCTTGGGATCTTCGACTTTCTTTCTGCGAGCTTTCTTTTCTTTCACGCAAGCCACGGCAAGCGTCCATCTTCCTCATTTGACGTTCCACCCTCCCCAGAGCTGCCTGTAGCCAACTGACTCGCAATCACAGAGGTGTTCGTTTCGTCACCACTCTCTGCGGCTCTGCCTTCTTTTCCTAGAAATCGGATTCTTAAAATCCCATTGACGCTGAAATTAGGTTTGTTACGAGCTCATGCATGCAGTTTCACGGATATTTAGACAGTAGTGGGTTCACCTCAAGTTCAGCGTTCAGTTGATGAGATCATGTGACCACGGGTGCTCCGGTCCGGAGGATTCCGGCGGGCCAATGCTTAATCCAGTGACGCTCGTTGCCTCCCAATTTCATCGTCCGAGTCTTTCACAGCTGGCTCCCATCCTTTTCTCGTCCTCAGAGCATCTGCGGACCACTCGATATGCGCGCTAATGACGACGTGAACGCCAGCCCCGTCGATGACTGAAACCCAGAGCTTGCACCGTGCAAAAACAGCTTGTCGCGCTGCCCATCTCATGATCAGCTCAGGGTCACAAACGCCAGTAGTAGTACAACCCCAAGTCCCAACCAAGTCTGCCCCTCAACCCGAACACGCTGGACGCCTCATTGTCCTCGACCTCGGCGCGTCCTCAGCGCCACCCCCGACGGTAACGACATCCGCATCCTCGCCTCCGGCATGTCCGTCCTCCCCGAGGGCGTGGTAGTCGACACGCGCCCCGGCAAGGGCCAGATCTACGCCACCGCATAGAGCACTTCGTCTCCGCGGACGACGGGTGCCTTGGCCACGCGGTGGGGGACAGCTCGAGCGTGGAGGTCATCGTCCTGGACGGCCCGGCCCGGATACGAAGCAATTGGTACTCGACACGGTGGGGCAGAGGCTGTCTGGGCCGACCGGGAGTACATGTGCATGGTGCGGGTGAGCTGGACGGGGCGGGGGTGTAAACGTTGTTGTAACGGCGAGACGAACGAGGATAGGGAAGACGGCACAACTTGAAGGGGCATCGCGTGGGGTGTCCGTCGATATGGCACACGGGTTGCTCTATTGGACACAGAAGGTCAGTGCTCACACGATGCTCATCGCGCAACTAACTCACATCCTGTTGTTCTACTTGACAGGGCGCCTCCAAGGGCCAACCAGGCCACATCCTACTCGCCAACATCCTCCCCCAATCAAGCCCCCGCCTCGCGCACGGACATCCAGACCCTCTACACCTCCCCTTGCCCATCGACC
This sequence comes from Athelia psychrophila, assembly GCA_001630335.1. Lineage (NCBI taxonomy): Eukaryota > Fungi > Basidiomycota > Agaricomycetes > Atheliales > Atheliaceae > Athelia > Athelia psychrophila. Next base: position 116,398 of record KV417694.1, read on the forward strand.
TCCCCTTGACACCACGTTCCAAGCGCTTTATTGGACAGACCGCGGCAATCCGCCCCTGGGTAACGCATTCAACCGCGCCGACGTCTCCGCCCCCTTCGAACCGAATACCAATGACACCAGTGATGCCGAAGCAGCGAAGGGCCCGAGCAGGGACACTTTCTTGGCGGGCAAGTCCATGAGGCGCGTTCGCCGCGGATCTGAATCGGTCAGTGTATGCTGTGGATCTGGATAGCGGGGAGTAATGAGGTGCTGATTGAGGATGCGGGGATCGTTACGGGGATCGTGTATTGCGAGGCGTGAGGGGAAAGCGACGCGAGCTTGAGGCGTGATTTGGGCATGATGCTTGGGTACTTGAGGTATGGGGTGAATCAACGTGTATCGTTATGGGTACTGCATGCATTTAATATTACAGCTGTCTTTGATATGATGTTTCGCCCGCAGTTCGCTTAGTTCTTACTCTATCCCCATATTTTTTTCCAATATGAACAAAGGCTTAAGGAAGCCAGATAAATCACGAAACATGATTACAGGCATGCCAGACAATGCGCGACTATAAAATTTCTCCAGTGGGCGGTGCTACATATCCTCTGTATCCTCCTGTGCCGACGCCCACTTGTCTTCTGAACCATTACTCCCGCTGCTATCAGCTCCTTCGATTGTCGTGACGTCCACTGCGTCATCTTGCCCTTCATTCTCCTCGTCCTGCCGGTGTAAGCGCATCTTTTCCCACCACTCCGCGAGCTCGTCAACAGCACCGCACTCGAATAGTATCTTCGTGACCTTCGGTGATTGACTTCTTGCTGCATTGATCGCGCACCCAAACATCCCTCCTTTCGCGTTCACATCTGCACCCTTCTCGAGCAACAACCGGACAATGTCATCGTGGCCTTCGCACGATGCGGCCTGCAGCGCGTATCCGTAACGGCCTCCCTGCGCGTTCACATCTGCACCCTCATCGAGCAACAACCGGACGATACCATCATGGCCTTTGTACGATACCATCGTGGCCTTTGTGGCCTTTGTATCATACCGTTGTATGCTTCGTATGATACCATCGTGGCCTCCGCGCGATGCGGCCTGCAGTGCGTTTCCGTAGTAGCCTCCCTGCACGTTCACATCAGCCCCCTTCTCGAGCAGCAACCGGACGATACGATCGTGGGATTGCAGCGATGCGGCCTGCAGCGCGTTTCCGTAGTAGCCTCCCTGCGCGTTCACCTCTGCCCCCTGCTCGAGCAGCAGCCGGACGATACCACCATGGCCTTCGTACGATACCATCGTGGCCTTTGTGGCCTCTGTATCATACCATCGTGGGCTTCGTATGATACAATCGTGGCCTCCGTACGATGCGGCCTGCAGTGCGTTTCCGTAGTAGCCTCCTTGCACGTTCACATCAGCCCCCTTCTCGAGTAGCAACCGGACGATGCCATCGTGGCATTGCAGCGATGCTGCCTGCAGCGCGTTTCCGTAGTAGCCCCCCTGCTCGAGCAGTAGCCGGACGATATCATCGTGGCCTTCGTACGATGCGGTCTGCAGTGCGTTTCCGTAGTGGCCTCCACGCTCATTCACGTCTGCTCCACGTACCAGAAGCTCCTGTGCCACACCTGTAAAACCATTGATACAAGCATAATATAACGGCGACGCAATATTTGCAGATGTCTCGTTCCACCCGGGACGCAAGCGAACCCAGGTGGCTAAGGCACCAGTGTTATCGAGCGAGAAGATGCAGTCCATCATTTGCGACAGATGCTGGTCTTCACCGCCCCCTAATTGCATGTGCTTGATCCAATATCCTGCGGCATACTTTGCCAATGGGAAAGATTCCAACACAGATTCATTGAAGGAGCGGAAGCTGCGGAGATGGAAGACATAGGCCAGGCAGGTTTTGGTGATCAGCGAGTGAGAAAGCATGGCGTTTATGCTGAAGTATGACGCCGCCCCGGTTTTGATACGATCCGAGACGAGGTAGTCCTTGACAGACATGTGAGCGAGCTTGACGAATCTTATACTGCCTTTCGTCAAGTATTGACTCGAGACTGTGAATAATGTTTTAGCAACTGCTGCGTTGATAAAAGGTTGTGTAAACATACATTCAGTCTCAGTCACAAAACCGGAGCACGTAATAAGCATATCTGCAGCGCCAAAGTATCGAAGATCTGGACTATATGATGGTAGGCCGTTTGACGAAAGATCCACCGTCACGACATCAGCAAGCTGCTCTGACTGAAGCTGGTGAGAGGAGAATGCTAGCCACATAAGACATCGCTTCAGGTCCTGGTGGTGAGGGCTATTCAAAAGTGCTCTTTCGTACATGCCCTCCAGATCCTTGGGCAAATTTCGCAGCTGGTCGTCCACGGCCCTCCGAGTGCGGCACTTGGAGAGTTCCAATATCTGAAAGGCGACCCATCGGAACCTGGGAAATCATGAGTACAGTAGAAACGACACTTTGGTAAAAGTGAAACCTACATTCCGTCTGAGTCTGTGATCAACGCATTCTTGACAAGAGCTATTGTTTGCGCATCCCACCTGATCATCTTGGACAGCATCGCATCAATGTACGTCTCGATGTCTTGGTCTGCGAGCTTGCTATTGAGGGTTACCCGAGTGATATGTCCCATGAATCGGAGTTTGTCCGTAAGTGTTAGCTCGAAGCCTGACTTATTGATTGGGTGGATGGAGAAGCCAATGTACCGAGCTGGCAGAAGACATCAGAGATGAAGGCTCGGCGGTCATTCTATAATAGGTGTGGCCTAGGACCTATCTGAGTTTGAAAACCTATCTGAGCTAGAAACCTAAACAGGTACAAGCAAATGTTGCCACAATCGCGACTACATGCCCTGGTCCCGACCCTCTGCAATATCGTCTCCCCAGATAACATCTGTCATAACTCTCCCAGTGATCTCGCGGAGCACGGAGAAGCCTCTCGACGTTATCTTCCCCAAACAGTAATAAGCCAGCTTTTAATTCTCAGTGAAGGTGCTGGTCAAAAAGTAAGCTAAACTACGGGGGTTACTGGCAAGCTTATTAGCTGCGTAATGTGTGATGTTGAGGTGAGTCTAGCGACACTAGTCTCCCGAAGACCGAGCACGATGTAAATTCCTTCAACCCTCGTGCCTCGCAATATCCTATACAGGTGTCTGCTATCAGATGCAACCGCTTAACGGGTAGGTCAACATTTTTTTGAGTCACCAAGTGCTTTCTTTTCTTGCATTCGTCTTCCATCCTCAGGCCTTAGGGGTAGCCGGTGGATCGCGAGCAGAGTTCGCTGCAGTCAAGGGCTCTATGAGCTCGCGAGCTATCTGGGTTGCTCTGCATGCCTGCGAGCGTTTCCTTGCCCTAGGTGAACTTGCGAGCATATTTCATCTGCACGCTTGTCAGCTTTTGTTGGCCGTGCTTGATCTGTACCCTCTCATTCCTGGGCATACATTATAATCATTTCGATACTACCCAGTCCAAACCACCTCACCTCCCACACTTGAACGCGCGTGATGTCTGTTGGTGCCATTGATGCTGTCACCGACACTGTTCTCCTCCCAACCCGATGGCGGTATACACCCTCTCCCACTTCCTCGGCTCCATCCTCGGCCCGCCCGTTGGCGGCTACATCAACCAGAACATGGCCGGCGCTAGACGTGGCCCGGAGCAGATCACATGGGTGTTTGTCGAGTTGCTACTTTTGTTGGCGGTAAGTGGCCTGCTTTGGCGAGCGGTTCCCTCCTTCCCGCCTTGTATTCAGGACCAACGCTAACCTTCCCGCCAACTCGTCCTAGAAACATTTGGTCCCATCCTCCTCAAATAAAAATCCGGCTGCCTGCGCGCGTCCACCGTCGACGGTTCTATGCCCCGCTTGACGTCAAAATTACCAAGGGCAGCGGTGGCCAGCTGTTATAAGCCGTTCGGTGCGTTTCTTGTCCCTTTCCCTTCCCTTCCTACCAAACGCTCACCCCCTTCTTTCTTTCTTTCATTCATTCATTCTTTCTTCTTCTGCCGCGTTCTTCTGCAGGCTCAACACACTACCTCACTACTCACTGCCGCGCCACGCACAGAGCTGATGGCTTATGACCACATGTCCCTCCTTCACAACGCATGACACGCGCTACTTCTCAGGATAATGTACCTCACATTCCAGGCCTTCCCGCTCATCTTCGCTAAGCACGGGTTCAGCGCTGAGCAGACGGGGATGACGTTCCTGGGCATCGGGGTGGGGGTGGTGGGCGCGATATGCCGTACACCGTTTTGGAACAGGTGCGTTTCTGTCGCTTTCCTCAGTTTCCCTTGTTGCTTGTTCTTCTGTCGGTTTGAGCGTGAGCTGGCGACACAGGACCAGGCCATTCTGGAGAGACAAACGCTCAGGTTCAACGGCCGCCCTTCACCGAAGGCGCGGCTGTACATGGGCCACGTCGAAAAAATCCTGGCGCCGACCGGGCTGTTCGCCCCCGCGTGCACGACCTGCACGTTCGTCCCGTGCGTATCCCCGTCTTCCTTTCCGCCTGAGAACAGCCCCTGCCCCCTTTATTTATGAAACGTCGACACTCTACTGCGAGCTTCGGTTGTTTATTCCGCTCTTAGCGCTTTCGAGGACTTTCTTAATGATCACTACATATCTGTTTTAGCACCCAATCTGTTTTGCTTGTGCGAGATCTCCACAAGTCGCATAATTCGAATCATGCTGGTCTCAATCATAGCCGTTTGATCACACTGAATACATCGGTTATGTTAATATCACCACCATTACACCGAGGAGCAGTGTATGGATATTAGGACGACCCGGACGTCGCAGAAAATGCCGCGGACATTCGAGAGAACTCATACAATAGCTCTCAACCCGAACCAAATCAACCAAATCACGCACAACATGCACATCGTCAGACCGGCCCAAGAAATTGAAGATGCACCTCCATCAACCTATGGCACTGACTCTCCAAGGGTGTAGTTCGTACAACTCAGCAGAATTGCATCGGTGATCGACGGAAGAGGGGTATTTGGGCCAGCAGAGTTGTCGTATCCATCAAGATTTCAGAATGCTAATGAAACATGTATTGAATTCAGGTGGCTAGATGTCCTGTTTCCGTGGACAAATGAAACTCGCCGGTGGTGGCGTATTTCATTTTCTTTAGGGCGTCCCTTGAAGAGGTGAGCGTTCGGTTTGCAGCTCAAACAGAAAACATGGTCTCTGTACAGTGTGGTCTCAATTTCAGAGTCTCATTATCAGAAGCTAAACACGCCATTGTGGCTGTATGAAAGCCTAAAGGAAATGTATTGTGATGCGAGTAGGATAGGCACATTATGAGCGGTAAACATTAGTTACGAGGATATGATACAGCATAGCGTATAGCAAAGACGGGAGTAAGGCAGAGATGATATGTAGATAGTGAGCAGCGAACACGAACAAGTATCCTATAGAATGCTGAAAGATGCACAGTGGGAATACAAAGTAGAGGATGACAGCACAGACGGAAAAGCTGATTCGAGCTGTGACAAGGATGAGCACGTAACGCGGATATGCAACGTGATCTATGCGTGATTGGAAAGTCGGGCACAGCGGGGGGGATGGGCTATCCGAATCAATCAGCATCATTCACGCACGAGAACGCCAAACAGCATGTACTTACGAAGCTATCCCTCGGTCCACACTCCTCTCATCTGTCCCTTCCGCCGCATCGACCTCAGTTCCTGGCGAGGCATTCGCGAGCGCCATTCCCCCCAATCCATGATCCCATGCGGAAAAGCGTGAAATGCGCCTGCATCTGCGCGAGTTGGTCCTCGATCGGGGAGAGCCACCGGTCGGGGAGGAAGATGAGTGGCGGGGGGAACACGGCGGGGTCGCGGGTGTATAGACCAAGCCTGGGTGGCGACGACGGTGCCGGGTGGGAGCGAGTAGTCCATGAGGTCGAAGGACTAGTGGGAGACACTGCTTTTGGGGGTGAGAGGGAAGGACGCGCTCCGGAAGACTGGGGACTGCACCATGCACTCGGAGACCTAGCGGGGACGACGATGTTAGCCAGCTGGTATTGTCACGAAAGTGGCAGTTAAACGCACCATCTGTGATGAAGGGGCTAAGGTGCAGAAGGTTCTGCGGGACTCTGATGTCGGGGATCGCGAGGGGCTCAGGCATTGAAGCGTCGAGCTCAACTTGGAGCTTCGCAGCGGTGTCCGGACTTCGGCTCATCTCCCAGAGGAAGTACAAAAGGGAAATGATCGGAGTATCTGTGCCAGCCATCTTGGAAAGTCAAAGTCAGAACATGATCTGAACGGGAGAACGGGACGACGAACATCTGTGGCATGACCTCGGAAATGATGTTGCGATCGGGCATACTCTCGCAAGCAGAGTACTTGGCCTACAGCAGGCGCGAAAGGAGAGGCGTCTCGCTGTCGAGGGTCTATACAGGCCTGAATTCTCGTCAGTAGCGATCGAAAAGCAATGGGAGGAGGAAGGATTACCTTGACGAGGCCATCAGTGAAGTCGCCGATCTCGGGCTGAAAGAGCGCGAGGTGGTTGTAGGCATAATGATGTGCGTATATCATGTTGCGCATGGCGTGGGGAGCGTGTACAAGAGTGCTCATCCTGCGCTCAAAAGTTAGTGACTAAAGCGCAGATATATTGTTAAAATCCGCACACATTATCGTCATTGTTCCTAAACACGCATGTATGAGCGGGGAGGGGAGATGTAGCCAAAACGCGAGTTACGCACTTCTGAATCCCCTTGTAAACGGCCGTCTTTCAAAACAGGTGCACCGAGTAGACATTCTTGGTGGAGAAGCATCCTGGAAGACAACTTTGTCTGGTCCAACACGCGCGACAGGTCTCCTCGATGGTCTTGCACTGCTGTATACGCGCGACATGCCTGACGAGCCAGAAGTCGGATACGGCAGCGTACCACGGCCCGACAATGGCGCGGAGAGGCTTGACGATGGCGCAGAGGATGTAGAGCACGAAGCGGACAATGTTGTTGGATATCACAAATGGGGGGATCTGGAATTGAAGCATGGTGATTCCCAGTGCTGGTGGGTGGTAGGGGATGCCCGCGGGTAAGGAAGGAGGACGCCAGTGTGCGATCGCTACGAGATGGGAGGAAAACGCACAAATGCCCTCCCCCGGTGCGCGTGCATGCGACCCATGATGGGTTCTGATTCAAAAGTTAGAAATGGGGTATAAACGATGACGATGTACTCACATGTGTGGTGGGGGAGGAGGTCTTGCGGAGGAAGGGTATTGACGTTGAAGGCAGCAAGCTTTGCAAGTTAACGGACGTTTTGGAGGAGGCTAGTTGTCGTCGACATGATCGCATTTGAGTCGACAGCGATGTCAATGAACAATGAAATAAGGAGTCCTTCGACAAGGACTCCGACTCTCGTGAACGATACGTGGCGAGGAAATGAGCGATACCCCGTCCACCTGCACTCGGAGTCACCAATATGATAGCGCCATGCCGAGGGAACAAGGAAGCAGACACCGGCAACTAACTTCGGCGTCTCAAAAGGAAGTGACCATCATCGACCGCTTCGTCATAGGCCTGGGTTCCCTGCTGAACAATGTGTGGATGCAACTTTGTGCACAGGCGGCCGCGGCGGTTCTCGTGGCTGATCGCGCTCCTGCCTGATATCGGTGTGCATTGTCACATCTGCCTTTCATGGACCAACGCTAACCTTGACGCCAACTCGTCCCAGAAACATTTACCTGCAGGCTGCAAGTGGTGTTAGGGGACTCGCCGGCACGTTGTGAGCTAAACAGTAGACGTCCACTAAAACGACCAGGCGCAGTGGGCCGACGCGGAGTTGTGAAAGATCAATGGACGTTCCGAGTCCACTTCACACTCCAAAAACTTCCATCTTGAGGATTCAAAGAACGCGCTTTGATATCTTTCAGGATCTATCGGTCACTGAAGCTCCTAATCATTCCAGCCAACGTCTGCTGACTGGAAACTATACCAACAATGTAAATTTTCTTGGACACATGGTCCTGGGTGGGAGGGCTTAAAGCTGTCGCAGACTCGAAGCTGATGTTGCTCTCGAGCTTTCTGTCCCCTCTGTTGTTCCAACCTATGCCGACAAAAATCTCACTCGATTCCACCCAGCTCTTACTCGTAGGCCTTCTCTTGGTCGCATTGTACATTGGCTTGAATCCAAAGAGACCAAAGCATCCTCCTGGTCCTCGTGGGCTGCCGCTTATCGGGAACCTGCTCGATATGCCGGCGAGCGACGAATGAGTGCAGTACAGGAAATGGAGTGAGGAATTCGGTGTGTTCATTTCATAGCTAAGATCTAAACCTGAACTGAATGCCAGGAAGGAATTGAATATCATCTACCTCAATATCTTTGGTATCCAGATCGTTGTCACGAACACCCTCGAGTCGACATTGGACCTCCTAGAAAGGCGATCATCCAAGTACTCAGGCAGGTATGCATTTGAACTCCCGAATGTCGATCAGCTCTTTGATTGATCGCTTAATCTAGACCTCGCATGCCAATGCTAGAACTGTGTGTGGCGTTCTCTATGCATTCTACCTCGCTCAAACTCAACCCCGTGATTCAGTATGGGATGGGGCTGGGCCCTTACATTGTTGAACTACGGAGACGAGTGGCGCGCCCACCGCGACTCGCAGTCAAAGGGTTCGACGCCAGGTGATCCCCAAATTCAACCTCGCCTTCACCCGAAATGCGCACGGTCCCCCGCGCCGTCTTCTCGCAAGTCCTGAAGCATGGCATGAGCACATTTGCCACTGAGTGTCCCCTCTTTCTAATTTCCTCTCCTGCCTTTCTTTTCCCCCTTACCGCCGCTTTCCCTACCCCCTCCACGTTTTTGCTCATTCTGCCCAGCCAAGTAGGAGCAATGATTATTGAAGTCTCCTACGGCTTAGACGTTCTCCCCAAAAACGACCCCTTCATTGAGTCTGCCGATAAGGCCATCGCCGCATTCGGCATAGCATGAATGCCTGGCGCGTTCTTGGTTGATACGGTGCCAATCTTGAAACATGCCCCCTCTCGGTTCCCTGGTGTGGGGTTTAAACGGAAAGCAAAAGAGTGGAAGCGGCATATAGACGAGACACTGGAAGCGCCATTTAACGCAATCAAGGAGGAGATCGTACGTGCGGCTACAGGTTTCCGGGGGTTGGACGATGCTGATCCGTGTATGGGTCAGGCTAGCGGTGTGGCAAAACCGTCATTCGCGCAACGGTGCCTCCGAGATATGGACCCGAACACCGACACTGACTATCAGGAGCGCATAATTAAGGGCACTGCTGGTGTGATGTATGGCGGTAACTGTCTTCAATACTTCATTTCATAGCAAGCGCTCATCCGATTCGATCTCGGCCACAGCTGGTGCCGACACAGTCAGTTCTCAACAGTTTTTTCCCTCTTTTCGCAATCAATGAGCACAGATATCAATCCAGAGCGTCTCATTTGTCGCGAATTTCGTGCTCGCCATGATCCAGTACCCCGCAGTCCAACGGCGTGCGCAGGCGGAGCTCGACAGCGTCCTCGGACCCGACCGCCTCCCCACCTTCGACGACATGCCGCCCTACCATACCTTTCTGCAATCACCAAAGAGTGCCACCGTTGGGAGGTCGTGTTGCCGCTTGCAGTCCCGCACATGCTCACGGCGGACGATATACTCATGTTTGCAATCGCTTCATCGCGGGCCAAACACTCAGGAAAGTCGCAGCAATCAGAGCAGCAAGATCTGAACGGTGTTGGAAACTCAATCCTATTATTGAGGTTCGATGTTGCTGAAATTAACAAGTACACGTCGCTTCATAGATGTTATCAATATACTACACTGTGGCTAGACTCCTTCTCATTGTGTCGCACTTCAAGGCCTGTTCTCGAACCCAAAGCCAATACCTAGAACATCATGAGTATCAGCAGGGTCTTCGTCGTGCTGTCCACGTCACTCACCGCAATCAGACATGATCAACTTTTTCTGTTTCCCGCCCACCGCCACCCCATCGTTCGTCTGCAGGTCCTCCGCGAGCCTCTTCACGGCGGCCACGGTACCAATGCGGTTCGATGCAATTCCGGTATTGACCAACTTGGGGAGGACCACGATATCCTGCGCCACTGCGACCAAAGTCAGCTCCACGGAGAAATCAGGTGGCCGCTGTGTGGCACTCACGTAGATAACCGAGGAGCACGTCCGATGACTGAAGCCTGTACTTCTTCGCGAGTGCGGTCGCAGTGTCACCCCTAAGCAGCGGGGAGTTGGTTGATCCCCAGGGGGAGTATGCCTGCGCGACGATCGCTCCGACTTGAGGTACGCGAGGAGAGTGAGCTGGGGGTTATACCAGTGAAGCTTGAGCTGGGCGTGGATTTATATGAGCGCGCCAGGACTGTATGCGATGGGGGTTTGATGCATACCTGGTTGACACGTGATCTCGGCTGAGAGGATATCCTCGAAGAACGTCTCCTAGAAGTTAGACACATTGATAGCTGCGCGTGCATAGAGAATGAGCGACGATGTGCATGTGTTTCTGGTCGCTTTACTCGCCTTACCTTGCCTGTATAGCTCTTGGTCAGCATTCTTGGAGCAGCGAAGCGGACTGAATGGAACCAAGCTCACCTTTCTTGACCAGGGCCTCCATGGCTTTCCGAGTCAGGGGGCATTTTCCAGTTGATGACAATGTTGCGGGTTTCGTCGGGACGCAATGTGACGAGCTTGTCTCTAGAGGGACATGGAGTCGGGCGGACGATACGATGTAAAACAGCATGAGATTGGCGGATACGACCATAACGTAAGCCCAAGACCCCAATTTATGCAGTGATGGTTCTGCGCATCGCATCTCAGCATCACCCTCCACTCAGGTAAACAACTGCGACTCGCTTGAATGACACCTTGACCACGGCGAGCTTTGCCTTCTCGCTCACGCGCTTCGCGATGAGCACATCGTACTCCGTCTTCTGCTCCTTCTGGTGCTCGATTCTCCGTTTCTTGAGCGAGTGTAGGTGGCGGTATCTCTGCAGCCGGATGGGCGTGATTAACCTCTGCATAATGGGCGCATTGTGCGACTTCGTGCCTGCTTTCTTCGCACTCGACACTCCCTTCGCACCACATGCTTGCTTCCTCACATCATCCTTCTTCCTCAAACTGAAGAACCTGCGGATCTTGGTCGCGGGCATGGGGACGAGGCATTTAGGGATGATGTCGTCCGTGAGCCTAGGTATGTATGCACCGCCCTGCTTGACAATGTCGACGATGGTGTCGACGATGCACCCGCGGACAGACTTGCGCCCGGGGTCGTTGGTGTGGCGGAGGCGCTAGCAGGAGTGGCTGTCGCAGAGAAGCTTGACGTGGTAGGGGAGGAGGGCAGCGTGCTTCACGGGGAAGCCCTGCTTGTCGTTGCCGCCTGTGATGCGGGAGATGCAGCCATTCTATTCGTCGCCGGGGACCTGCTGGGCGGTTTTCATTCCTTTGAATACGCCGCTGTGAAGGAATGAGTTGAGAGATACTGGGATCCGGAAAGGGCGGCAGGGTGGCTTACTATCGCATCTCGTTTCTCTCATCTTGCCGGAGAAGCAATTGTGCATAGCGGAAGGATGCCCTGTGAGCGCTCTAGAGGCCATTTAGGCGACGTTCGGCCCCTCTGCACCGTTGCATCCCCTTGAGGAGAATCTCGCAGTGGACGGCAGCGATTGGTGGTCGAGAGTTTTGCAGGGAGGCCATGTGTCGTCATCGTAGATTGGAGGATGACATCAGGGTGGCCGCTAGGCAGGCGTGTCAGAGACGTGGATTACAAGTCAAAGTAAGAGTTGGACGAGGAGCTATGCTGTGGGCGATTGAATGTCTCAGAACGTGGGAAGCAAACTGTCACTGCTTCCAGTTGGCCACTGCAGCTACTACGCCACCTCAAGCTTACACACTCCCCGGGCGATGCGTATTTGAGGCGCGAATCAACAAGCATATGGAGCTCCCGGGGTCCTCTCTGACAGCGGCGGTTTGCTCAACGTTGGAGCAACGTCGTAGTCACCTATAGGCGATCTAGCTCTCGAATCAGGTGCGGGTCCAAGTGGCGACTGCTTTGTCCCACCAACACCATCTGATTCGACACCAAATGTATTTGACTGGGAATGCAGTGATATATTGTACTAGTAATGCTTAGAGGCGCTGATCAACTCTTCTGACTACAATAACGACTTTGGCAAATGTACCACGTGACACAGTTCATCGCCTGCAAACGCGAAGTACTCCCCCTGTACCACCCATTCAGGACAATACACATTCTCGCCGTCTTCCGGGTATTGCTTTTTAATGCCTTCAATGAGCAAATTTACCATGCGATCATCGCGTCTGAGCCCTACCGCGCCGGCGAGACTATCCGGGAGAGGACAGAGCTTGCCCGTAGAGGCGTCACGTGCTTCTGTGCGCTCCTTCGTTTTGACGACGAGAAATTCCCGCATATCACTGGACAAGAAACTGACACCGCCCGATGGGTCAGAACCTTGAGGATCCTGCACTGACCACACAATGCCGCCGGTTTTGGAATCCCATACATGCACGTCCCCCCGTCTTGAGTAACTGGCGATCTGGGAACCATCCGAGGAGAATACCAGAGAACTAAGGCGGTTCTTCTCTATGCTACAGCCGGGGTGGTGTATTTCTGTAATAGGTCGGTGGGCGTTGGGAGATGTAATGTTCCATAGTATCACCTCCCCGGTCCGACAACCCGAAAGCAAACACTCCCCGTCAGTGGACCATGCAACGGCATTCACAACCCGGCTGGATCCTGAGTGGCTGAGGGGACCAATGACCCGGGCGCCGGTCACAGAGTCCCAGACATAGACAGTTGATGTGCCTGTTCCACCTGCAATACGTGATCCATCATAGGAGAATGCAACAGAATACGGGTAGGCTCCGCCATCTGTGTCTGCCATTTTCGCAAGCTCGTTGCCTGTTGCCGTGTCCCGGACGATAGCATGGTAACCAGATCTGGTCACAATTCGGCGACCATTGGTGGATAATGCCAAGCATGTTATTGCATCTGGATTTGTCACGAGCAGAACTGATGGATCAACGAGCGAGTCGTGGAATAGTCGATAGAGTATGGAATGCGAGGGAAGTAACGGAAGGGCCGTGTAGTAGACATAGAGAGGGTGCTCTGCGATCTCGGCGACGAACTTGAGCGCAAAGTCGATAGCTTCGATGACAAGATCCTTGAGGCTGTTGTCCTCGAAGGTATTCTCCTGAACAATGGATCAGATAGTCGGTAATGCTCAGTGGTCATAAGACATACCTCGAGCCATATTGCGACCCGTTGCAGCATATGCGCTGTCTCCTCTGATTTCTTCAATAAGCTCATAACTTCAAACCAGTGCACAAGATGGGTACGGAGAAAGGCGACCATAAGCTTCTCCATCCCCCGTAACTCGAATGTTTTCTTGGTGCATATATAGTCGACCCAGGATTGGCATGCATACGCCAGCGCCTCCGGCAGCACCACTGTAGTTGGCCGGGCTGAGACTGTCATGTTGGCCATGTTGCGCTTCAAGCCTGTGTTCATTCTTTGAAGGCACAGTGTAGCGGGTCCTGTGATAGCTTCCATGACAAGATTCTTGAGCCTTTCATCCTCAAATTTATTCGCCTGAATGATGGGTTCAATTAGTGGGTAATTTTATCAGTAATTGTAAGACGTACCTGAGACCAAACTGAAAGCTGTTGCAACATAGGCCGTATCTCCTCTGATTTTCTCAATAGACCCATAGCTTCAAACCAGCGAAAAAGATATGTGCGGAGAAAGATGACGAGCTTCTCCGCCACCAAGGATCCGAATACTCCGTTAGCGCACATATGGTCAACCCAGGATTGGCATGCATATTCCAGAACCTCTGTAATTAGACGGCCCGAGAGCATTGTGTTACATATGTCGCCCTTCAACCCTGCGTTCATTATTCGAAGACACAAGGCACCAGGTTCCGCGCTAATCCGCACCAGCTCATGCAGTGGCACGAGCGGAGGCGATGCATCGGCGAGCGCGTCGTGGAAGAGCTGATAGAGCATGGAATCAGAGGGCCAGAAAGGAAGGGCCAAGTAGTAAACATTGAGAGGGTGGTCTGCAATATCGGCAGCGAACTTGCGGGCGAAGTTGATAGCCTCAATGACAAGATTCCCGCAGCTTTTGTCTTCGACAGAATTGTCCTGAAGAATCAGTTAGATAGTTGGTAATTTTCAGCGATCATGAAATATACCTCAAGCCATGTTGCGACTCGTTGGAGCATAGGCACAATCTCCCCCGGTGTCTTCAATAAGCTCATAGCTTCAAACCATTGAAGAAGATGGGTACGGAGAAATACGACAAGTATCTCCATCGCCGATGTTTCGAATGCTCCATTGGAGCTTAGATGGGAAGCCCACGATTGGCATGCATATGCCAGCTCCACCGGCAGCGCCTTTGTGGTTAGGTAGACCGAGAGTGTCATGTCGACCATGTTGCACTTTAAGCCTGCGTTCATTCGTTGAAGGCACAGGCTAGCGGGTTCAGCACTAACCCGCACCGGCCCGTGCTCGAAGTGCCAATCCTCGTGCCCACAGCGTTCGCGGCTTGACAGGAAATCAAAAAATGATGGATGGAGGACTTGGATGACGGGTTCGTGTGTTAGAAAAGAGCCAAGGCGCTGTATTGTCACCATTGCAGGCCGTGAAAGAGGGCGTCCTAGCAAGTGATTAATAGCTGAACTAGAAATTGCGATGGGCGAAGCAAATATGGCGCCCATGATGGCGCGAAAATCAGACACAAACTCATCATCCGTCCAGTCTCCTGCGGATTCCAAAGCCGCCTTGTAAAGTTCATCGAGCGGCGCGGTTAAGTAAGGAATGAATGTGAGCGGTTGTACGAGCAGCGACTGCAGTCGTTTCGCCGGACTGTGTGCATCAAGGAAGTTGCTGGCGTTGACAGCCCACGCGGAAAACCCGAAAGCTCGAGCACTGAGCTCCACGATTGCGGCCCGGCCCGGCCAATCCTCCTGCAAATCTGTGTTCTTGCGCCGGATCTGTTGCATTCGGAAGGTGAAGTAAGCAGATATGTCTGATTGACTGCTTGAGCGAAGTTCCCGGCTCCTTATGCGAGGATGCAACATAGTACCGGTGA
>KV417695.1:0-80461 GCA_001630335.1 Athelia psychrophila
AACAACTCGCCCGCCATGACAGCCATTGCAGGGCATATTTGATAGCCCCTATCAAGCACCGTTGAACTGCCAAGTGCATACTAGAGCATCTCAAACGTAGGCAAGACCTGGCATTTCCCAGATCCCAGGCAGACGCGAGTCATCCGAGGGAGTGTAGCAACTGGATGAAGTAAGAACCCATGGACCGGGACGTTGAGGACACCGTCCATCCACGCGGCCCCGAGTCACTTTCTTGACAAAAACCTCGATTTAAATTTGTGCGTTCCAAGCCGTCGTATATTCTGCAACCCTGGCCAGATGATTTGATAGCTTTGATTTACCTATAAATGGTGTAATAATTGTCAGCCTCAGGAACGGTTTGAGTGTGAACTGTTGACTCACCTGCGGTGCATATCCAGAACATGAATGGGCCAAAGCATATTCCGCTGGGCAGAGCACTCTTCATAAGTTTACTCTCACAATCCGTTCTTGAAGTTCTGCTGGTTATGATACATGTCCCTTGCTCCGATGGGTGACCCGATTGAGATACTGGACGAAATGAAAACGGTCAGCCTCAAGGAGAGCAGAGATCGGGGCACGCACCGTCATTCAGTCCATATCCAGACCGTCAGTGAAGAAGGACTCATCTGCAAGGAGAGCTTCAGGATCGATAACACGTTGGATGGCCTTGGTCACGACAGCGGTGAAGCTGAGCTTTGGGGGGGTGGGAGGAACATAGGGGCCGGTGACGAGAGTGTCGGTCGAGGAAGCTGGGCTGTCAATCGAGTTCAAAATGTCAATGTTATCAGAGTATGCAATTTTGGGCTTCACCACACACAACGAACCCTGGACGCAGTTGGACGAGAGCGGAGTTGGGCAAGTTGCGACCAAGCCCTTCCCCTTCTTGCCGATGCGAGTCTGTTGGAAGCAGCGAAGACCGAAAGACTTGCGCTGAGCGGGTTGACGGAGCTTGGTCTGGAAGATCGGCCTGTCGAGCCACGTCTCGCTGCTGGCCGCGAACGATTCTAGCAAAAGGGGGATGTCCTCAGTGGCAATAGGGGCAGAGATGACCAACTTACAAGCCGATTCCACCTTGGGAGGCACAAACCACGTCTCTGGTCGCCTGCTGCCAACCGCGAATGAACCAAGCATGTAAAGGCTCTCTGTAGCAATGGGGCGGGAGATGATCATCTTTGACATGGTAAAAATGATAGGGGATTTTTTCGGATAGGAGCTCAAGTAGGGGTATGTGGGGGTACAGAAACAAGAGCTTAAGAGTTTAGGGGCCACCTCAGCACCGGAATATATACCTTTAGGGGGTGTTTGGTCGTACTTATGTTTATATGTCCTGGTGTGGTTGCATTTGTGTCTAGACCTCCCCTGAAAACTGAGACTGAGTGTCAAGACAAGTCCCCTGGTTCAACATGCCAGCATGGCGACGACCACCGTGACAGGGCGAGGGAATACTTACATGTGATTTGACGTGCTTGAGAGAGGCGCGCCTAGTAAACAGGGAGTGAAATCTGGCTCGTGTCCAAGTCCAGCTGAGCATGAAAAATTGCAGCAGTGATAGGGGGAACTGAGAATTCAGTGTTCGCCTGAGTTTGCTGCCCCTAGAGGCTGCAATCAGGCAGTCATGCTGGACCATCTGGCCGATGTGAGCTTTTGGAGGTAGCGAAGACCAAACGACTTGGGTTGAGAGAGTTGAAGGAGCTTGGTTTGGAATATCAACCTGTCGAGCCACGTCTTGCTGCTGGACAGCGAACAATTCTAGCAGAAGGGGATATCCGCCTTGTCACCATCATTTGATCCAATGAAAAGCAAGTAGTGAAATCCCCCAATCGAGCAGATTAAAGTGTCCCTGGAGGAGATCGATCCCGACCAAATCCTGCCACCTGTACATGGAGTTGTGAAATGCATTCGCACCGGGTGCTATTTGGGCACTGCACAGTTGATGGCGCGCGGGTGTGGATTCGAACCGGGCACCGAGCACGCGCCGACGTCAAGAATGATTGACACCCCCAAAATCATATGACAGTGAGACGCACCTTTAAAGCTCTACATATACCTTGCTCTTTCACCATCTATATTCCACCCCCACCCCCGCAATCTAATATCTAACATGTCTGACCTTAAAGTTGATGGATTCCAGGTAAGCATGCGTATTTTTCAGTGAGCAATGGAGTGATCGCTGACAACGTAACATGCACGCAGGCTTCCCAAATCATCTCCGACCTCAGCTCGACCTTCGAGAGTGTCAGCGACGATGAGCGCAAGGCCATGATAAAGAAGGTATGTGGTGCATTTTCCCTTCCTTGGATGCTGCTCATGTCATGTTCGTAATTGGTATTGGTTAGACAAACGGTATCTTCCAGCTGCAAGTCACGAACCCGGAGAAGCAGGAGGCCACATGGACGATTGACATGAAGAAGACTGGGACAGTCTACAAGGGCCCCGCAAAGCCCAAGGCCGACGTTACCATCATTCTCTCTGACGAAGTCTTCACGCAGTTGGCGGAGGGCAAGGTACGTTAATTGCGCTCTCCCCTGGTCCCCTTTCACGTGTTCACCTCGGTTTATCACAGTTGAACGGCCAGAAGGCGTTCATGTCCGGAAAGCTAAAGACAAAGGGCAACGTCATGCTTGCGACCAAGCTCGATGGGCTCCTCAGCGTACGTGGTTCATAATGCATAACCGAAGCACTGTATCTTACACTCCATCCACAGGTCGCGAAGGGAAAGAAAGCCAAGCTGTAAACTCCCTATCCCCCCGGGCAACCTTAGAGTGTTTTTATTTGTCTTATATCTCTGTAATGCCTAGCTCTGGGGCTCGCAAACTACACAATATGTCCAGCAAGCGGAGTAGAGTAATGTATTGATGGGTGCATTATAAAACATGATAAAAAACCAAGCCAGGCAGACTAGAAATCAGAAAACCCCGCCGAATAGTCCTCGCTGCCGCCGTGGCGGGGGTTGAGTGTCAGACCGCAGTGTAGACAAGCTGTTCAGTTGCTTCATGACCTGCGTAGCCAGTTAGAACCGAGCGAGGACAAAGGCTTTCCGATACGTACCTCTTCCAGCTTCTCCTTCCTACCTTGGAGGTCAAGATGGCGCTTCACTGCGGGGTTCTCGCGCGCAAATTCAACGATCTCGCTGCGGTCCAAGTCGTATAATAATCGCGAGTCAATCTCGCGGGGGAACTGGATAACTGTAAGAATACACTACATCAACGGTATGAGTGAGACATACCTGGTAGAAGAACTGGTCTAGCAGTTCGATATTGATAAACATCGCCGAGGTGTAGGCCAGCTTGTCCGCGACAACATTAAGGAAAGCTTCGGGACAGAACGCCTCGTTCTCTGGTCCAGCACGACACCGCTTTGATTTCAGTGCCAGGAGACGTAGCTTTAATATGCCGAGCCTATCATTGTACTGCATCGCATGCCGGGCTGTAGGGATCGCTTAGAAACAGGCATAACCGTAATGCGTGCCACTCACCATCGATAATTTGTGCTGGAGGATAGCGATATGACTCCGGTGTTTCCTCCTCGGCCTCAGCATCAGCGTCCGCGGACAATCTCCGCAGTTGCCTGTCCCGTTCCTTCTCTTCTAATGTCTTCACGTACGATAGCAGCCCGCTCAGCCGCCGGCTTCCGCCGACCTTCTTCCTTATATCCTTCAGCTTCGTCTCACACATCTCCGCCTCCTTCTCAAACAGCTCCACGGACCGCACCCGCCCGACTTCCCACTCCCGTTCGTCCACCTCGATCTCGTACTTGTACGGCTTGATGCAATTCTCCACCTGGTCCGACGTGACGCCGATCCGGTCGCGCAGGATCATGTGCGAGAACTCGATGAGCCGCTCGGCTGCGCGCGGGTGGTGCGTGAACGGCTCCTCGAGCTTGTGGCGCCAGTACGGCTCGATGTTGTCCGGCTTCACCTTCGGGTCCGCCGCGAGCGCGCCGAGCTCGGGCGCGCGCTTGTCGAGCCAGTACAGCTGCTCGAGCACGTCCATCACCTTCTCGTCCAGCATGCCCTTGAGCTTCGCGCGCACCTGCGGCTTGCGGAACTGCGTGGTGAACTCCTTGAAGCGCGCCTTGAGCGCGTCGACGGTCTCGGCCACGTAGGACTCGGCCGAAATCGAGCGGTCGTTGTACTGTACTTTGAACTGGTAGGTCGCCTCTTCCAGCTCCAGCTGCACGGCGTTGGTGATCCCGTGGAGCGAGGACGCCATCGAGGACTCGAGAACCTCCATGAGCCGCCGTCGCAGCGTGTCGGTGCCCACCATCAGGGACGTGGACGCGCCAAACTGCTCCTTGTGGGCCCCGAAATATTGGCGCTCCCCACTTTGCGCTACGACGGCTGCGGAATCGCGCCGGGGGTGCTTGCCCGAGGACTTGGCCACGACACCGACGTAGCCGAGGTGTAAGGGGTACCGGTTGCCTGCGAGGATCGTCGCGCCCTGCTCGGCGGGCACCAAGTCCATCTTCGTGATAACCCCGATGGTGCGCAGACCGAGCGGGTCGACTTTGCGGCTGGCACGCAGCGCAGGCGAGTTGGCCAGATCGACGTCCGCGGCGCACACGGCGAGAATGATGTTCGGCTCGCGGATATAGCGCTCGCACAGGCCCGCGATCTTCTCCTTGAGCGACTCGGGCTGGTCGAGACTCGCGAGCTGGACGTAGCCGGGCAAATCAATGAGCGTCAGGTCGGGCACGTAAGGGCTGTAAATGCGCAGGTCGATGGGGTCGTTGGAGACAGCCTCGGAAGCAGGGACGGCGAGATTCAAGTCGGTGAGTGTTTGTTGAATCTGGGCGAAATCGGTGATTTTGCCGAGGCCGAGGGCAGGGAACTCGCCGTATTCGACGGGAGTGGTCCCTGCAGGCGTGGGGGTATGGATGAGCGTGAGTTCGATGGGTCGGCGAGTGACCATGTTATTCCCTCTGCAATGCAGATCAGTAAATCAACAAATTTAGTGTAGTGGGTGTGCGCACTTGGGCAGGAACTCGTGGCCGACAACGGCTTCGAGCACGGAACTCTTGCCAGAGCTCTGGCTACCAATAACCACAATACTTGGCAGCTTCAATGCATCACTCTGATCGATGCTTAGCAGCATGCTCCGAATCTCAATGAGCTTCTTCGTCAAGTGCATCAGCCCATTCTGCTTGGCGTCCGCATCGTCCGTGGCTGCGGCTTTGGAGTCGGATGGACCCGCCATAATAGCGGCTGCAAGAGCTGCGAGTGCCGCGCCATCTTCGCCCTTTGGGGACCGATTGCTGCTTCCATTGGGACCCTCGCCTTTGCCTTCACCTTTGCTTTCGAACGCTGCTAAGAGGTCTTTGACAAACTGCGGGGTTTCGACGGAAGGCAGGCCGGGTAGTTCGACTGCTGAAACACGCTCCTTCACCGACTTGAGTGTGCCCGAAGCAGCATCAAAGACGTCCGTCGCAGTATCCTGCACGGTTGATATCCACTCCGAAGAGGTCTTTCTAAATTCTGTCATGTATGCGTTTTGTCAAATGCAAATTCTGGACAATTGATAAGCACATACCCTCAAACTGATAATTGGCGTAGCCCAGCCCTCCAGCACCTATCGTCGCGCCAGCAATAGGCACTCTAAACGCCCTGGCTACGAAGCGTGGTATTGAGCTGTAGCTCAGCGCACGCGCATGTATATGCCTCAGCGCCGCCGGGGATGGTATTGCGTGTCTCTGGCGAGCATTTAGCCGACCACTACCAGATGTGAGAAAGGTGGTGAATTGACGGTGAACGGGACGGGTGGCCTGGGCGGGTTTGCTCGATGCTTTCAGGCCATAGGTAATTGTCTTCTGGGATGAAAGTGCAGAAGTGATTCGGCGGCGGACTGCGGAGTACATTGTGGAGGGTCGCAGCCTCGAAGCTGCCCGAGCTTGTAGATGTGTGCTTCCTGACCAACAGAGCAGCGAGGTCCAAGAGACGCGAGCGGAAGAGATCGACAGCCGGGAAATGCTGAATTACGCAGCGGCGACGGCATTGGCAAGCTAAAAGCGGGCATCCCCTGTTATGGACACACACCAGTGACACCACTGCTGCCGCAAACTCAAACGGCCTGGTTTCTTGTTGACCACGAAAACCTTGGCCAAACTGCGCGCATGGCTCTGATTCGGAAACCCGATTTCTTTCGGAAACTCTATCACTATTGCATGTAATTGAGTCCTTCCAAGACCATCGACGAACCGCCTGCGAACTGCGATACCGTTACGATCATTCGGAGTTACATTGAACTTATGCTGAGCTGGAAGGACCGCAACTCACACCTGAAATACACATCCTCTTCTACTCACGGGAGCTGGGAATTACTGGCTTTTCTGTCTTTGCTTTGGGCACTTTGGAAATGCTGGCTCAATCTGTTCCGGTCCAAACATTTCGGTTCCCACTCCATTCGATAACTATTCATGACAATTGTATCTGATTCTGAGCTTGGGCAGGGCTGATTGACCTTGATTGACGGTACGTGTGCTTTGACTTGCAGTTGCTCCCCAAAGCGGACAACTCAGGTCTTGAGTTCCCAGTAAGTTGTATATTACTGATGCGCAACTTTTAGGATGCATTGCGAGGCGCTGCTTGGGCGGCGCCGACATCTTATACAATTTGCACAGGGGGTTGTAAAAGCACTTGAAAGCGTGTTTGAACATTTAAGAAACAGTGCATGTATGTCGCATCGTCAGTAAGCACATGCATTTCGATGTTCGCTTGCAACTGCGTGTAATTGAGCTGCCATATACTACACAGAAGGGTTTCAGAAGGGCATACATCCAGCTAAGCGCCTTGTTTGTACACGGTTGACATGGCGGCAGTATGTACTGTGGATACCTTGTTGTCAGGGTCCGTCATCTCCGTCATATTCATCTCAGGTTGAGTCAATCAGAGTTCACCGCCGCATTACAAAAGCCCAGGGTCTGCCAAACTCAATCCAGCTGTGCCCCCGACTGAAACCCTGTTGAGTTCAGATATAACAAATCCTGACAGCCTATGGAAATTTTTCTCCTCGCGTCTCTTTCACCCTCCCACTGACCTGCTTAGCTTTGTCTTTCTGGATGTCAGTCACCCCAGGGCCTTCTGAAACCGATCTCGCAAAAGCTAGCATGTGCGACGAAAATGCTCTGGCTGGCACTGGTTTGGGGACGTTGCAAATGGAATCGATGGGCCGTATCATCCTGATCCCTCCACCGAGTTCTGATGCAAATGACCGTTCGTGCATTGCCTCCCATTCTCTACAAGCTCACTGCTGATATCGCTGTAGCATTGAATTGGAGCCGTGCGTCTTACACAGTTATAATACGGACACATACTGACCCTTCACATTCTTCCAGGGGCGTTCAAAATTTATGTAACCTGTGTCGTCTGCCTTGCTGTGTGGTTATCCAACTTTCTCGCCGGTAAGTAACGATATCGTGCTCATCGTGTGTTACTAATATCAATGGTGTCTTGCAGCTGGCCCTACAGTGGACATCGTGAATATTGCCATTGCATACACGTCAGTTATGATATATTCTCATGTGAAAACAGCATCTAATGGTAGCGACACCAGTGGAACAACGTACAATATTCCCAAGACGGCGTATCTATTCACGGCGGCAGCACTCATGCAAGGGGTGGGTATGTTCATGTGGTGAGCTGACTCAACTCAACGAGCGCTGCTATGGCTACTAAAACGGTTGAATTATCGGCAAGGATGCCACTGATCACCAAGTACGGGCGCCGTGTATGCTACGTGTTCGCATTTGGGTTTTGCACGCTGTGCGTGCTGTGGGCCGGCCTAGCTACCGATTTCAACAGCGAGCTCGTGGCTAGACTCGGGGTTCGTCTGAGAATGTTTTGTCTGCGCAGCAGCTGAATCCTATTTTTCAGATCGGGTTATTCTCCGGTGGTGCCGAGTGCCTGGCCCCGCTTACTATAACAGACATGTTCTTTGTCCACGAGAGAGGACGATATATGTCGTTCTATCAGACCTTCTTGTCGGTAAGCTAGGATTCGGACATGGGGCGAGTTTATCATTATTACTGACAGTAGCCTAGCTGGGTGTTTCTTCCGGCAGTAAATTTTCAACATACCGCATCTGCAACCTTGAAGTGCTAATCGAATCATCGAAGTTGTCATCAGCGGGATTATTGTCTACGAGACAGACAACTGGCGCAACATATATTGGCTCGGTGCCATCCTCTATGGATTAAGCACTCTCGTCGTCATCTTGACATTCCCAGGTATGTTATTTCCAGGTCATCCTACTCGTCTGATCATCATCGCACCCATTTCCGACAGAAACCGCTTTTGATCGCAGCAATGGGCAAATAACGGAGACTGTCCCCCCGAAGAATTCACAGATGCTATTGAATTCGAAGAAATCATACGCACAACGGCTTGCTCTCTTCAATGGCACCTTCACAGACGAAAACCTTCTCAAAATATTCCTGCGTCCATTTGGCGCAATTTTACTGCCTGCTGGTATGTTCAGCTTGCTCTTCTAGCACAGCCAGATCGCTTGATTTCCTCTTTGCAGTCGCTTGGGCTGCAATGGTCTTCTCGGTGACTATAGGATTCCTAGGTACTACCTGCACGCAATATCAATGGCTATTTGAATACTGACCAGCTTGGGACAGTGGCTATCACTTCAAACTTCGCCGTTGCCCTGGGCGGTGCTCCGTATAATTTTAATACACTCCAGCTAGGCTTGGTGAAGCAACCTTGCTGCCGATACATCTTAAATACTGATACATTTCCCAGTGCTTCCTCAGCGCCAGCATTGGGGCCCTTATCGCAGCACCTGTGAGTTCGATTTGCCCATCATGAAGCCGATATGTTGAATTTGTTGTTTGTATAGATGGGTGGATGGTTAGGTGATTGGATAGCTGCCAATGGAACGAGCAAGGTAAGTTGCCTTTGCGCATATCAAAATGATAGTTCACACTGCGTAGAATGGCGGTCTCCGAGAACCTGAAATGCGATTGCCTGCTATCATACCGCATATCATCCTCGGTACGCTTCTCTCCCACTGACAATAGAGAGAACTACTTTATTCATTCCTGAAATTTAGCCCCGTTTGCATTGGTCCTATACGGAATGGGGATACAGCACGGCTATCATTGGATCTGTCCAGCGGTGGCATTCGCATTGTTCACCTTCTCAACAGTAGCTGCTACCAACATTGCTATGATGTACGCTATCGATGTCTGTAAGTCGATGCGATCATACATCCACCTTACTTTAATCGAAGACATCCCGGCAGATAAGCCAATTGCTGGGGAAGTCGTGGTCGCTGTTGTCGGGTTCAAAGGTATCATTGGTTTCGGTCTGTCGTTTGGAACGAACCTTTGGGTGGACTCTCAGGGATATCAGAATGGTGAGCGTCACATGACTTCGACCCTCATCTGCCGAAAGTTAAATGCAGCCGTTCTCCCTAGCCTTTGGGCAGATGGCAGCCATAGCCGGAGTTTTTCTCCTCGGAGGGCTTATCGTAAGAGTGTTCCCGTCCTGATACATGATCGCTCTCCTTACACTGTATTCATTTCCAACAGTTCATGTTCTGGGGCAAGAAGATTCGAGTGGCATCATTCGAGTGGCGAATAGTAACATGGTCCAAGTGGCACGCGGATCGCGACGACGTGCGACCTGGAAGCATACTCTCGGAAAAAACAGGAGATGCGTAGGAATGAGGATTGATCAGAGGTTCCACAGAGTCGCAGCAAATATTATGTGTCATAATGATACAATAATACGATTAATTAGTAGCGAACCAAAACACGCGCTAGCGAACGTGCAGATGTGGGCTTCAACCTGTCAATGTGCATCTACGTTTCCCTCGAGTTTTGTTGGACAACAGGTACGGTGATGGTGAGAGCCGGCGCCACCAACCCTTAATGGGAAGCACAGGTCATGCACCTTGACCCACGTTGTGTAACCGGCGCCACAGCTCATTTACTATCGTCAACAACCACCCCTCTCTTCCACGTTCCCCACCCCCGCCGCCAGCGCCCTCAACGCCCACAGCCTCGACGCACCATGAAATACATTGAATACCCCGAGCTCGCCCGGCTCGCCCAAGCTCTGTCAGTCGAAGGCCCTGAGTGCTCGGTACACACCAGGTTGGAAGCATACTCTTGCAAGAACATTAAACGCGACAAGAAGCTCTTCAGGACCCTCGAGTCCGCCTACAATGATGAACGCGACCTTATCACGTCCCATTCTCCACCCTCCATTGACGGCAGCAATATCATGGAGACAGGTGGTGAAATGACGCCTTTCGGCCCTATCGACAAGCATGCATCACGCAAGACATTGTACTTGCTTATCGCAACACTCAACATCGCGTTTCCCGATTATGAATTCTCGGATGTGAAACCTCAGCATTTCAACAAGGAGCAGTCGGGGGCCGCCGTGCTCAACGCCCTGAGCACAACGCTCATTACACCGCACAGAGCGGGCGCCCGCGCACCCCGCACGTATTCCTCTTACCCACCCACCTCCAACAACGAGTTCTTCCCTGCAGCATCACCCACATCCTCGTCACCATTACACTCCATGATTCCCAGTCCGTACGCGGCCCCCAAGGTCGTTGCGGGCACGCACCCCACTCTATACCGCCTCATCGACGAAGTCATCGGACTCGCAGAGTCCGAGGTCTTCTCATACGTACCAGACATTGAGTCTGACCCCCACGCATCCGACTTGTCAGATGACGAGGATGACGGCGAAGCTGGGGACGAGGACGACTCGTCCTCAGACTCCGATCAGGCCTTCGAGTTCGACAACTATGATATTGACGAGCATAGTCCGAATACCCGACACGGGAGCCCCCTGACTTCGTCAATACCACCCAGACGCACCTGGTCATACGCCTCATCCGTTCTCGACTCCCCCTCCTCGCCGATGGACGCTCGCACAAGCCCATTCCGGTCCAAACGCCGCGGCGCCTTGCTATGGTCATCCCACTGGTTCTTCTTAAACAGGAAGCTGAAGCGGATCTTATTCATATCCGTGTGGGCAAAGACCCGGGGCTTGGAGCGCAGTTGGGATAGCGATTTGACGGATGGAGTGTTCGGGATTGACGACATCAGCTATGACAGCGCACCCGAGAAATTGAGCAATGAGAGGTTTATCGGGTGGGAGGGTGGAGTGGGCGCTGGGGCGAGGGCCATGGGGCTCAGAGCTTCTATCTGAAGGTATGCGTTCCATCCAGTATCACTTCAGTGGAATGGATACTCAGATTACCTCCATGGTCTATCAGCTGTATTTCAAGGCCACGAGCAATTCGGACTCACATGTTCCAGTCTCTCCATATTCTTATTGTCCCGCTGGCCGACCATTCTATCTCTCTGGACTCCTGCTTCTGCAACTACCCTGTATTTATGGCCATCAGTATGAACTTACACTACCCCCCCTATCCCTTTCATTATATTCTTGTATGATGGCGAAGCTGATATGTTTTCTATCCGAATCCCAGATTAGCCGATCAACTAATTGGGATTAATCATGTACACATACTGTTCTTTGCTTATTTTCTTGGTCAATAACAGCGGACTGCCCTTCGGCTTCTACGACCTGTTATAATGAGCGCGAGGATGAGACGAAACGCCGATGTTCTATGGCACGGAAGGACAGCCCTTGGCCACCTGGGATCTGCGTGCAGCATGCATGCTAACTCGAGGTGCAAAGGCCGCTACAAAACTCCATCGCCGCTTCCCGCGGGTCGATCTCGAAGGCTTCCCTACGCAAGAACAGCGCCGGCTCATCGAGGGCTGTCTTCGGCTGTGTGACTGAGGGTGCGAGCTTCCTGATGCATATGGTCAGGAGGTAAGAGGCCAAAGACGAGGATTATTAAGCGCTCGAACAGCATGATTGTCTCTGACTCCTTTGGTTGGGTGACTCGAGTCTGGTTCATCTGACGTAATCCGCACTTCCGTCGAGTCTCGATATCATGTTAGATAGCTGCATTTAGAACATAACTGAGGATAGATGGTTATGGATCAGATACTTCAAGCTTCCAAGAGGCCCTTGGTGTGATGGGAGGGGGAGCTGTGACATGCAAAAACGCATTCAGTTGTCCAGTGCACGCGTCATGGAGGGACCTGCATAGCTTCTGGCGGTTTGAACGATCAGAGGCCTTTGAAAGATTCTTTACTTATCAAGACTGAGAAAGAACACGGCTTCAAGTGACGCATCCTGCAATGAATGACTGTACGAAGATTAAGTGATGTCTTACCTTCAGCTTCAAGCTAGTCCCCGTAGGCAGAACTCCGATATACGAATGTTTTTGAGAATGGGGAGGACAATTCTGAAGCTTCAAGCGTTGTGCAATGAATGATTGAAAAAAAGGTAAGATCGGCGACGCTGCAGAAAAGATTGCAGCATGTCACGTGCACTTTATTTCTCATGTGCTCTCGCCACTTCACTGGCAGTTCATATATTGAGAAATAAGGTTCGCACGGTGGTTCGGGACTCAGCAAGTAATCGCGACGAGTATTTACATACATGTGTGTGGCTATTTATACTATAGATCTAGCAATTCTAGTTATATCCAACACAATAGAAGGCATACGCGTACGGTACGCGCGTCCCGACGCGTCAGCTACGATCTCGAATTGTACGCGTCATCGAGCTGTGGCGCTCGCATTCCAACACCAATATGATTCAGTACTAAGGCCACTGAGGTTGGAGGAGCTTGTAACACAGCTTAATTAATTCAAGGCTGCACACTGTTTGAATCAAGTTTGAATTGATCAGGTCTTTGGGCAGTAAAAATATATAATTTGTACAACAGCTCTAATTAAAAACAAATTCATCCAAGTTTGAACCATATGATTTCCTAGTCAATGGAGTATTAGCCCGGCTCACATTATCTTCTCACAGCATCCTTACAAGATTTTGTATTGCGGTCCCAATTGGACAAAAAAAATTCAGTGTTTTTTGTTTTGAATACCTCAATTTACTGTGTCATTATGATCTCAGGTTTGGCCTGATTTCTTGTGACTAAGATAACTGGCTACTTCACATATTCAGATGTACTTGTGACATGGAACAAACTTGCCTTTGGTTCAAAACAAGGTAAAAAATGGCAATCTGCCCAGCTTTTTGGTTGCTCAGGTGAAAACAATGTCACAGAAGCTGTTCATTGCCTAGATTTTTGCATGACTATCATACAAAATAGGTGTCAGACATGGCCAAGTATCAGATGTGGCAAGGATAGTATATTAGAGCCTTTGTTGAACTGGTGCCTTTATCATAGATGTGTTGTGACTTCAGAAGTAGTGAGGAATGGAGTAGTTAGGTCACCTGACAATGCATGTTAGGTGCCTACAGTGATCAGTCCTAGTAGAGAGGCAACTCATGACACCAATACATTAAAATTTCCGGGATATCTGCACATGTGCGGACACACACAGACAGCAGCACATGTCGGAAAATTCCTACCGACCTGATAAGGTTCAAATCTTAGATTATCATTTTTTCCTGCTTGGAAGAGCAATGTGATTATGGACCAACATTATATTGCCTAGCAACCCCAGAGCAATATTGTAATGCCGGGGTGATCTTGAAGACATTAGATTTGGCAGCAGATCTTCGCAAGATAGGACAAACATTAAAATGAATTTTTTTAACCTTATATGTATCTTATATGGTGCTTATAAGGGAAAATAAATGCTTACATAATCTTTATATGGGTGCCAAAAATACATGGAAAGTAATGATGACATCAAAATTTGGGGGAATTAACTACATGGAAAGAAGGCCATACTCCGTCCAAGCACCCTCACACTTGAATCAAGTAATTCGGTTGTGAATTGCATGTGCAGTAGGCAATACAAAATCACAAATCACAGGAGTCAGTTCATTGACCTGATCAGGGCAGTAGTTAGTAGACTCCTGTAGACTCACACACTAATCATGACAGTGTCAATCATCTTGTAAGAGTACTATAGTGCACGCAGCACTTTTTCGGCGCCTGAAATCTCAAAAACACGAAAACACTACTACACGAGGAGATCACTGTAAATAGCCCCAATAAATATGAGAATCTAACCCTATTCTATCATACAACACAGTCTGCAGCGTGGTTCCATCAAATTCACGAAAGTTTTTTCTTTTGACCTCAAAATTTGGGACTGCTGCTATAGTGACGCCGAAAACATCGATTTTCATTCAACCAAGGCTATGTAAGGCTATGTATGAGGTATTTGGTAGTCAGGGAGCGTGTAGCTGCATGTAGGCATCACATTGCGGCAATGATATCAGCCGGAAGCCCGACATGGCGGTGTGACTTGAACAGCTTGACCGCAAAAGCCGTTTGCTGTGGGTTGAGACCTTTCCTAAGCAGCACCATATATAGATGAGTTTAAGTAGAGATAAAGGTAAGACCGAGACATACCTGTAAGCATCAAGATACCACCACATCTTGCGGAAGAAGCAGCACACAGTGATGGGCTCGCACATGTCCAAACTTTGCTGTACGAGAAGTCTCGCGGTCGGAAATCTGCCGTCAGCAACGGCACAATAGCCTGAAGTAATGAATAAGCGAATAGTTAGTGAGTGAATGAAGCAGAATATAGAAGACTTATGGTACTTCGCGTATCCCCAGAGCATTTCAATCAGATTGAGCTCACAATGAAATTTTGGCAAGAAAATGCAAACATGGCCCCACTTCTCGATATACTCCTGAAGCATTGGCTTCTCGTTTGCGAAGTCATCTTGCAGTGAGAGCACTCGGTGCATGCAGCACCAGTCACTCACCGACAGCACCTCAGGCCCATTCTGCAGCGCGATCTCCGACTCATCAACCACATCCTCATGCCCCATAGCCTCCGCTTCTGCCACTCTCCGCTCTGCATCTTTCTTGACCTGGGATTTGGTACACTCCTTGCACTTCCCTATGGGCTTCCCTCCCTTCGCTCTTTTCACCAGCTCGTCCCAGACGGAAACCCGCTCCTCCAGCACAATGTGCATGCCCTTCGGCTTGTTCCTTAGGTCTTCATCGGGGTGGTCAGCAGGAAAGACAAGATCTTGTGGTTGTCCTCGGGTGTCGTTTCGGCCAGGTTGGGGGGGTGGATTGTTGAGTGGAATGATGGTTGATCATAACACTTGTTGTTTACCACCGGGACCAACATTCATATTGTTGACATTGAGAGCATTCAGGGCCAGACCCTCGTGGGCAGAAGAACAGTCGAAAAGGAAGACAGTAACTTTCCCGGGCTGTGTATATTCAAAAATATCAACTGCATCTGCCAGATTGGCTGCAAGTTGATCGAGATCCCACCAAGCATCGTGATTCTTGCCTGGGTAAATGGTCTTGCGTGCATTGGTAACTTTGAGTTGCTCTGCTTCGGGAAGACTTGCCTGAGCTTCGAGTTGTGCTTCCGAAAGCTGCAGTTGGCCAATAGTCTCACATATCCAGCCAGAGACATGTATAGACCTTCCGTTTCCTTTTTTCTTGAGTGGTTGCTGGTCGGTTTTCAGCCACTGATGGTGAGGGCCTTCGTTGACATGAAATATGCACTCATCCTGTGCAAGAAAGACATGCTCGTGCTCGCCAGGAGCAAGGAGAGGTGGTACGGGCTCCATTGTCTCGTCATCATATGTGCACATAAGTCTACGGGCTAGTTAGTAATTAGACTCTATGACAATGTATACAGAACTTACTTTTCATATGTTGCAATTTCCTTTAGAAACTTCTCGCGGTATGTGATGACATCAGGACACTCATGTCCGTCAAAGTAAACACCCTTCACCACATCTTTGCAGACATATCCGAGCTTGTGCAGCCAGTTAATTGTGGTGCGGTGACAGATCTTGTCCTTTGGGCCTGTTAATCCCAATGCGGGCAGAATCATGCCATTGACATGGCGGCACAGGTCATCTGGTGTGATGGTTCCCAGGTCTTTTGCTGCAAGGTACCGGTGGACAGCGAGACAGACATTCTTGTTGTCAAGAAGGGTAAATTGCCCGTGGCGGGCACTAGCTTTTGATGGTGGAAGCCTCTGATGTCTGATGAGGTAATGTTCATGGTAACAGATCTGTCGTGCAAAATAGGGTCCTTTTCCCATCCGATGGGAAATTGCTTGACTTGCTTGAGTACATGGCCTCTTACAAACAGCAAGCTGGCTCCTGTAGTGGTCCCGTAGCTTAACATATTCTGCCACTGCAGTAAGCTGGGTGAACATCTTGATGGTGCACCCGCTCTTCATATTCTTGTAAGTCTTGAAGCATGTTTTGATGATCTCCAAGATGTCCTTCGGAGATTGTGGGGGTTCATCTGTGTCATCGATGTCAAGCCATTCTTGGATGTCATCATCTTTTGTTCCAAATGGAACCTCCACAGGATCTGCCGGTAGGTTTGCAGCCTCCCATGCATCATCATTGTCGCTGTCATCGTCACTGTCATCATCTTCTTTCCATGGAACCTGGGCCCAATGTGTCGGTAAGTTAGACATATTGTGTCGAGAGTCTGATTCACTTACCCAAAGTTCATCATTGTCCCAGTTGTCCATCTCATCATCCTCACCAATGTTCCTGTCCATTTGATCCATGCAGTAATTGAGAAAGTCAAACTGCAAGTCGAGCTCCAGACCGACTTCGGACACACGAGGTAAGTCCTGGGATGTGTCATAAACATCATCTTCTGCCTTCATTTGCAGATCAGGAACAGGCTCTCGCATGGCTGTGAACATTGCAGCCAGATTTCCGCAGCCCTTGGAGGCTTCTCGCCATTCAGCGGCTTTGCGGTATTTCGTGGTGCGTGAATCCTTGGTGTACACATTGGATCTGTTTTGTTTCAAGCTTGCACCCTACCAGCCAATAAGTATCATTTCCCGTATGCAGACAGTTGTACTGACCTTTCTGAGATTCTGCTGTGCACATTTTGCAAATAACTGTCTCACAGCTGTCTCGGATTCATCTGAAGAAGATTCTTCCCATTCGGAATCACTGGTATACACTGAAGCCGAGTCACTGATATAGGGAGCAGTGATAAAACCTTGAGTACCAGGTGCATGCTGCAACTTTGCACGAGCAGATTTTCCCTTATTACGGGGCATTTTAAGAGAGTGAGCTTCAGGGAACAGCAGCGAGTCGTGATTCAGGCCGGCTCAGAACTTATTGACAAATAATTTTCGCCGAAAAATTGGGACTGGTACCAAAATACTGAAAAGCGCAGAATTGTGCTTATTTTGCATGTAGATTACATTGGTGGTGAGAAAAATACATTTGAACAAAAATTGGAGGCCCGACAGAGCCGCCGCTTTTGTGGCGCGTGCACCGTAGTGCTTCGGTATAATAGGGTATGGTAATGCCCTTATTTGCACCCACCAATCTTACCAAAACTCTCCTATGCTTATAAGACCTTCTATGCAAGCTGCAATCTTAGATCACTTATGTACCTAATAAGGCCTTATACAACGTTGTAGATGCTCCAAAGGGGTCTCAGAGACGTCTGATGAGGGGACAGGTGAGACTTTTTGTGAGATGGGCGGATCATGTGTGGAGAGGAGCTCTGAGGAGATGCCTCCAACCGAGAGATCCAGTGTTCGGTCCGAGGGTTCTGGTGAGGAGAGGCAAGTGAGGAGGAGGACAAAGGAGAAGAAAGAAACACGAAGTGAGTGAACAGATGTGTTCCGCGAGCGAAGCGAGCACAAAGCGCGAGTGAGCGGAGAGGATGCGGGACATTAAACAAGTGGAAATGAGGAAGGGAGTTGAGCTATGAAATCACAACCACAGAACGAAAGGGGGAATCAATGCTTGTTATTCAAGAGTGTCTATGGTAGCATTTTGTACTATGAGGTCGCGTTGTAGAGATTCTTAGCGTGGTGTGCGGGTGTCCGAGATGAGGACTGCACTTGACCAAGCCGAAGGCTTGCGACGGAGTCCGGGTCCGGAGACTCGGAGGCCTGTTCGACCCGAGGGTCTTGTTGAGACGGGGTGAGGTGTGGGATGAAGGGGATGGGGAACGGATGTGATGGGGAACGAATGGAAGGGATGTCCGGAGGGCTACGACGAGAGACCGGGGTCCGGCGGACGGAGAAACACAGAGAGAGAAAGGGAAATGACGGTAAACTCGGTCGGCTCGGTGCACAACACGGAGCGAAGCGATCGTGAAGCGGTCCGGCTCGAAGGGACTCGGTCCGGGGCTCGGAATGAAGGTAGTAACACGCCGAAACACACAGGAACACGCACAGACACAGTGGAAAGCTCCGGAACACAGAAACGCGATGCACACAATTTAGAGGGAAAACCAAGGTGATTATTTGTGACGACCTAAGGTCGTATATGTATTGTAAGGTAAGGAGGGCGTGTCCGAAGTGTATTCTACATCAATACTGACCGGTCCGGAGCTCGTGCCTGCAACCCGCCTCGTGTATCTATCCATAACAAAAGAAACAAACTCGTGTCCATTCCGGGAATCATTCTATTGCAGTTCCTGCTGATGCGCTGATGCATGCGGTGACACCTCGTGTACTGGGTAATGCGATAGCCGAGCCCGGGCGGGGGGTCCGGGCCTCAGAAACCTCGGCGGGACTCGGACAGTCCGGGCTGACAGGATCGAAACATCGGTCACCTCCAGAAAACGTCGGACCGGAATGTAGAGCGCAAGGAAAGTGTCGGGGGTGTTGGGAGTTCAAACCGAGGGTGATAGGGAGTCGTACCTGCGGACGGGGGCTCGGGCTCGGGCCGGAAACCTCGGATACGGACGGAAAACCTCGGTCACAGGCGGAAAACATCGGACAAGCATCGAAACCCTCGGACGTGCGGGAAACACCTCGGACCTGGGAACTGGACAACGGGGACGGATGCCGAGTAGCTCCAGAATGCTCCAAAACCCCGAATGTGCTACCTAGAGCATGCACATGCTCTACAGCGTCTTTATGTCTACAGTAAGTATGAACACATTCCAATTGTTCCGCCTCATGTGCCGCGAGGCTCGCGGTGTGCGCGGTGTGTGGCCGCAGTAAGAACACATTGGTACACAAGTCTTGGACATACAAGTGCAGGCGGTAATTGTGTTGGTGGCGGCGGCCGGAAGCCTGAGACACAAGGCGTGTCAGGAGGTCGGGGGACATTGCGAGGCACGGCGATACTGCGGTTCACCCTGGCGGCGTGAGGATGGCACTTTGTGCCGGAGTGATGGGAACAAGGTGTTGGCCTAATATGTACTAGTGTGTGTGTGGCCCACGTGCTCAAAACGAAATGAAGAGTGGTGGATGGTGATGCGTGTTGTGCATGTGCCTGAGAGTGCGAGGTGTGGATGCGGTGATACGACAGATGGAACATGATGATGCAGCAGAGGGAATGTGGTGATACGAAAGAGTGAATGCAGAGGTGAATACAAATGTGAAGCGCAGAGATGCGACAGTGGACAGAACAATGGGATACAAATATGAAACACAGATGTGACGGCGGATGGGAGGGATGCAGATGCAGATGCAGATAATGATGATGTATTTTGTTGGGATATTGTGCAGTGAAGCCGGTACACTTG
Organism: Athelia psychrophila; assembly: GCA_001630335.1. Taxonomy (NCBI): domain Eukaryota; kingdom Fungi; phylum Basidiomycota; class Agaricomycetes; order Atheliales; family Atheliaceae; genus Athelia; species Athelia psychrophila. The sequence continues at coordinate 19,479 of KV417695.1, forward strand.
TTATAGGGTGCCTGCGGGCCCAGAGCATACTCATGCTCTACAATGTAAAAGTTTTTTCCGACACATGCCACACCCAGTCACTGACTTTCTCCCCCCCCTCCCCTTCACCACATATTGTCCTTCTCACATCACCAGACTTCTCTATGCCTTACATGCCACCAATGCATTCATCCTAACTACCAATGTGGCCTTCCAAACTGGACCCATGCACTGTCAACAGTAAACACTGCCCCTTTCATATCATCATATCACTCATAGGTATAGACACCTTATATAGTACAAGCTGTGGCTATATACAATACATAGACACACCTCATACATAGCCCATGATGCCTATTCAAAAAAATTAGTTGAAAGCTGAAAATGTGCAGTGCTGGGTGGCAATGGTGGGCAGCGAGCATCAGCATCAGCCAACAGTGGCAACGACTCTGGCAACCATGGCTGGGCCACTAACATCTTGCTAGCAATGGCAGGCAAAGGCCCAGGCAGTGCCACAGCGTTGATATGGATGCACCATTATCACCCACATCATTGTCCTTGTAATGTGCCCACACCACTCACACATGTGTGATTTTCCCGAAGAATTATGTACTCGTCCTCAGCAAAAAAAAAACTGAATATTGGGTCTGATACACGTCCTGCACACAGATGTGTTCACAAAACTGAGTTGATTTTGATGACTGCACAACAGATTTGCAAAATGTAATTACACAAACATAGATATATGACATTATGAATGTAGAATATAGCTACAGAAATGAAATTAATACCTTGTATGGCCTCCCTTTGCCTCAATCAAGTCCTGCACCCTATGTTCCATACTTATCACATATTTGTTAATGTCCTCCTCCAATATCTCATCCCATGCCTCTCGAACAGCCTGCTTTAGCTCCTCTTGGGTGGTGGGAGTACGTGGACGCAGGCGAATCTTCTCCTTGAGGACGTGCCAGACGGGTTCAATGGGGCTCATATTGGGGGACACTGCGGGATGGGGGAAAATGTCGATGAGGTGGTTGTTGAGCCATTTCTTCATCACACCAGCGCGATGACAGCCAGCACCATCCTGTTGAAAGGCAACAAGGCCCCTTTCCTCCGACATCTCCTGATGGAATTCAAGCAGGTGTGGCTTGAGAACCTGCTGCTGGTATCGTGCAGCAGTCATGCCACCACCTGGGCCTCCAGGGTACTCCAAACATGTCATCAGACCCTTCTTTCCCCTCATAATATACCCCCATATCATCACCCGGAATGATGACTGTTTGAACTTCTCCACAACATAGTCATTGTTGTACACTTTGTCTGCCCACCGAGTCACATAAACCAGCCCACTGTTATCCCCCAGCACAACATAAGTCTCATCCGACCATATCACCCTCGACCACTCAATATCCGTCCAATCCACATGTTTCAATGCCCATTTAAGTCTCGCAGCCCAGTGCACGGCCGTAAGGTAAAAAAACTGTGTGCGCCTTCCTGCGATGGTACCCAGCCTTGGCCATAATCCTCCTGATGGAATCTGCAGAAATTGGTGGGTGGACAAGTTTTCCAATATCCCGATATGTCATACACCAGTCTCTGACAGCTAGGTACCAAACTCTATGTTCAGTACGAGGCAATATCTGCTTTGGACGACCAGAGCCAGCACGTCGATGTGTGGTGCCAGTTTGCCAATATTTGTGAAACAAATCATGAGCCGTTGTATGCTTGATCCTGTAGTCATCTGCAGCACTGGTGACTGATTTACCAGCTAATACTGTCCCAATGAAGCGGTTTTTACACGGAGAATCGAGGAGTACATGTTTTGGCATGAAATTGGGGAAAGAAACTCGATCGATGTGCATGGCACATTGAAACACGGGATCAATATTCAGTTTTTTTTTTGCTGAGGACGAGTAGATGTTCTCCATGACACAGGGCAGTTTCAAACTGCTTATTTTTGATTTTGCCTTGTAGGCCTGCAAAGGGGAGTTCACAGTAGAGATTACATGGTTATGGTTATGATTCTGAGTCGGATTCAGAGAATTTGTCAAATAATCTCCGACACAAAATTGTGTCAGAATTGTGTTTCAACTTTGATTGCACATGATTATGGATTGATTTTGTGCATTCCAGCCTCAACCGGTTTTGCTGTTTATCAATCACCTTTGGGTCACTTCATCTGTTCTCCCTTGTTCAACATATGCTCACACAGACTGAGAGATGTATGTGAATCAGGCCTTCCTAGTGAACTCAACAGCTCAGGCTGAGAACCAAGTGAGTGATGAGAGATATAACTCAGCTTGATGATGTGTACTCTGGAGGTATTGGGCAATTTTAGATCTTAGAGTTTCAAAACGATTTTTCGCTGGCCACTCCGACCACATATCATTTTCTGGTTGTCCTCCAATTTTATTTAGGGCAAAGGGGCCAGCGGATGCTGCAGTAGAAAATCATTTGTGGTTGCAATTTTTGCCAAATCACAAATTTCGGCATCATTCGTCCTCGGAAACTTTGTTCTATGGTTGTTTCGCCTCATTGAGCTGGTAATACATGCAGAAGATGTTTATTTAACTATATGACCATGTCCGATAACAGTGGGATGAGATGTTGTTCTACAATAAAAATTGAAAGCTGGAGACTGTGCAAACATGACGAAATGTGATTGTTATTAGCTCCGACGTCTATTCAATGGATGGTTCTATGTGGGGCGCCGCTGTGACTAATATGTGACGATCTTTTGAAACACTATGATTTTGGCACTCATTTCAGCGGCTTTGTTCCGACACCGCAACCAAGGTGAAATTCCTCCTGATCAAAAATTCCACGTATAGAGCATATCCTACGCTATCCAAAAAAAAAGAATCAAGAGAAAATATGGAGTACCTGTGTAGCTATGAAAATATCTTTGCGGATTTTGAAACACTATGTCGCTGATAGTATGCTCCAGTCTCAAGATCATCAGCGGCGAGTGCTGTGAGAAATCTAATTATTAGTAAGTAGCATTTGAGTGTTGAGATCTAAATGCAGATCTTACTTCTCAATGTGAGCAGTATGATCTGCATTTGTACTCAGAGGCAAAAATCAGGCCCCTTGTGCCGCCCCCCTTCGGGGGTCGGCACCATGGCCTTCGCTCACTGGCAGAAGAGAATGCCCCCAGTGTAAATGCAAAGTCATGATCATTTCGAGCTGTGTACACCCGTGCTACATAAGATGACTGTTGAAGGTAATCACAGCAGTGCAGTACCCAATACATGGCCCATGCACCCGTGCACCTGTAGTACACCTGCAATGTTGATAGCAGCAGAAAGGATGTCAGGAAAGCGAATTGAAGGAGAGAAGGATAAAAATTAGCCACACACCACATTCACCGCTCGCCGATTTGACTCAGCGGTTTGTCTTGGCAGTTTGTATCATGTGACATGTAACACAACAGTCACAGGGTGCGTGAATTTGGCCAAGTGCCATTGTACTACTTCTTCATCTCGTCATTCCGCACATGAACCCCATTGTTAAGTATATATGTAGTAAATATAGGGTGCTCTGCTATGTTACCGTGCAAGCTGAGTCTTGCATAATGAAGCCAAAGGGATTAGGTAGGAAAGTGGTAGGCAAATGAATGTATTTGCTACAGGTCTGGTGGATACACTATGGAAAATGAAGGATGACAGATATGATTAGAATGCTAGGGGTTGTTTTGGGTTGAGGCTGGGCACTAAAGATGGGAAGAGATGTTGGAATATAGATGTGGCAAGGCCACTTGAAGCGCCACTGAGATCCTTGTACCTATTAGATAGACCATAGGTGGGCTATCTACTTACCATACTGTAGTTCACCCTCACATTACTTTCTAGGTATGCTAATACAAGTCATTCATTGCATAACACATCTGACTGAAGTTCACCCTCGCGTTACTTTCTAGTTCATATTCTCTCAGGTTCTGCAGCCTGTTGTGCCAGTTCCTGCACAACTATCACCTCAGAGAGAAGAAGAACTGTCCAACAGCTGTCTGTTTACTGAGTACTCGACACCTGTCCATTGAAGCACCAATCAGAAGATCAGTGCCAATCACCCACATCTAGCTAGCATGTCGACCAATGTAGACACCGTGAAGTGTTAGGTGCTCCACTCTGCTGACATCTGGACCCTTTGGAAGATCAGGGTAGGCACCCTGTTTGACACTGCAGGTGTCACTAGTTTTGCATTCAGTGATTTCCAGCCCTATGTCTCCAACATTGCCTTGGCATCCTCAGTGTCCTCCATCTACCCCTCGATCAGAACCACCATCTTGTGTATGAGGGACACTTGGGAGACCCGTGATCAAAAAGCGCTCAGCATCATGCAGGGCTACATCTCCAACAAGCTCGTCATGAGTTCTGCACCATCAAAACATCGAAAGTGCTGATGGACACACTCATCCTCAAGTTTGAGGGGACGAACACTGGCCCGCACGCGTTCCTTGCGTTCAAAGCCATGGTCGATACCAAGTGGGATGGCAAAGATGACATCTCCAACGTCATCTCGTGCATCCGTACCTACCAGCAAAACCTCACAGCTCTCAGTTTCCCCCTCGACAACACTATCCTTGTTTTCGTACTCCTGTACACTCTTCCCGACACCCCCAAGAACACGCAGCTGTGGTCAATGATTACAAGCAGTGTGCCCAAGAACGAGAAGCTCACCTTCGCACATGTTGAGTCACACTTCACGACAAACACACTCATATGTGCTGCCGGAAAACTGATCTCTGCCCTACTGACAGCCTCGTCATCCGAGTCCACCCTCAGTGCAGTGCCCTCGCGCTCTTCACAACCTCGCTCGTCTCAACCCAGCAAGTTCTCGTGCTTGCTGCACGGACCCAACAGGTCGCACAACACACCCAATTGTTTTGCGCTGAAGAAGCAGGAGGCTGAGAGGAAGAAGAAGGGGAAAGGGAAAGTGAGAGGGGAAGCACATAGCACTCAGGAAGATGTCTCGGAGTCCAAGTCAGAGGGAGAAATGGCCGCCTCAGCTATGTACACACAAGCCCATGTATCTGCAAAATCCAAGAGAGACATTTCCGCGTATATCCTGTCTGAACCTTCGCCTACCGTCAAACTGAAACTACTCCTCGACTCAGGTGTGTCCTCCGGGATGGTGCCCCATATTGAATGGTTCAAACCATCATCACTCAGGCCTCTCGACCCCCCGTGCCCTATCGGTTTCGGCGACGACTCCGAAGTGTTTGCCGTAGCCATCGGGACTATTGTACTCACCACCAAAACCACGAATGTTCGCCCTACCAATGTACTGCTTGTGCCCAACTTTGTGATCAAATCACAAAAAATCATGAAAAAAATTGTGAAAACAGTGAAATTTTTGATTCGAGCACAAAATCACCAGAATGTTGTCAGAAGTACTGCTTTTGAGCTCTCATGGCAATAAAGTCGTTTTAGCAGTGCAAAATGTGTCAAAATTTGTTGAAAATTAATACATACATCAAATGAAAATTTCCTTGGTGTTGCTAATTCCAACAATAACACAGGTCACATTAAGCTGGTTGCTAACTCTGAGGAAAATTCTGTGGTCACACTCTGGTGGCTGTTGCTTCCATACATATGAGTACAGTATATGAGGGTGGGCAATGCCTGCCAGACAACAGCAGGTTCTCACAGATGCTACTGTCACTGAATGCAACTGAATGCAACCAAATGTGGCAGAAACCTGGCTGGGAGAAACATGCAAATGCATTTCAAGTTTCTGAACTCATGCAGCGCCCGGAGCACCTGCAATATGTGGAGTTTTATATACTGTATCATAAATTGTTTTTTCCCCCATAATATGTGATAATTGAGCTTGCGAGAGCAGGGAGAGGTCAAAATGTTGAGTGGCCAGGGCATTGTGGCCAAATTGTAGCAAATCACCGGAATTGGTGTGTGGGAAAGCTATGTAAGCTGGATGTGCCTGTTGCGGGCATTGCCACACCCACAGTATACAGAGGACAGCCTTATACCACATGACACAAGGCAAACAATGTGGTAAACAATGTGGTGTGTGGCTGGTGTGCCTCCCCTCTGCTTCACTTTGCTCCGACCTTCAGTTTCACAACATCCTTTCTGCTGCAGCCAAGCACACAGGTGTACTGGCCATGCATCGGGTACACCACTACAATCATCTTCAATGTAGCACAAGTGTATGGAGCTCTAAATGATCATGACTGATTTGCATTTACACTGTGGACATTTGCTTCTGCCAGTGAGTGATTAACAAGTGGCCTAAATTTTACTTCTCAGCACTCAATTGCAAATGCTACAAGCAATTAGATTTCTCCCAGTGCTCAACAAGAGCTGATCTTAAGACTTGAGCATAATGCCTGTAGCGAAGGCTGAAGCACCGATCACTGCTATGTAGTGAGTGGCCCTGGGCAACACACAGTAATCATGTGATTCTCAGAGATCACAAAGTGGTGTAGGTTTTGGCCCCGGGATGGTGTGCTCAAGTGAGCTTCCTTAATTGTGGCCACAAGCCCTCACAGTAGATTTTGAGGAGTACATACTGTTAATAAATGATTTATCTTGTGCATAATGAGGCAGATTTTTGGTATTCAAAGTATTCACTGAATACACTATCAATGGTGCCCATGACAGAGCTTAACTTGGGCAATAAAAATTGAGAGAGAATTCGGCCCAACCCAATATATTTAGTACCTGATGATATTTGTCCGCCAAAGTATAGTGATGGCTTGTTGATGTTCAGCGGGAAGGGCACCCTCTTGAACAACTAAATTTGGGTGCTAAAATGGCTGATAGGCTGCCAACGCAAGTCCGATGCGAGTCTGACACAACTCCGACACAACTCCGACACAACTCCGACACAACTCCGACACAACTCTGACACAACTCCGACACAGCTCTGAAGTGTCTGATCGAGTCAGATTGTCCGCTCTCGACCTCCTACCTCACTGTCTCAACTGCTGAGCGGGTCTATGACCTCAATTATTTTAATCAAGGTGAGTTAAATGTGTTCTATCGCCTCACTGATAGTTATAAATCACAGTAAGGTGCTTGACAGACACTTGATGTATAAGGCAGTGATGCCTGTAGTACAACACCACACAGTATTCAGATTATATCCAAATTTATCTATGTTTTAGATCTACATTGGGGGACAAATATGTGTATTAGATACTGATACATACATCATTTTTGTACTGTGATGGGCGGGCGGGAATTGAGATTGGGAGATGGCCCATGCAATGCATCAATGGAGCAATGTGTGATAGCTTCGTGTCCCACCATTTATGAAATGATCACAAATATATCAGACCCCCAGGCTCCTAAAACCAGCCACTCAAGAGAAAAGTTAGGCTTCATATTGCCCGCAGTACAATTATATGTAATGAGTCATAACACATTTTTCATCTGTCCCAATATATCACTCTTTAACCACCCAACTGAAGCTGTTTCCTTGTTCAAGATTGCTTGCAGATCATCTGTCAAACGCGTTGTTAAGCCTAAGGCGCTTTCATCTGCCGAAAGCAGTTCGCACCAACATTCAACCAATCGGGAGGCACAATAATCTGAGCGGCTGGCAAAAGATGTTGTGGGAATGTGACAGCACCTAAACTAGGGTTAGAAACAATGTTTCTTATTGCTGTGGCACAGCTCTCTGGTAGGTATGTTACACTTATTAAACAATGTGCATTTGGCTCTGAACTGCTGTTTTGGTCTCTACATCTGCACTACCCTTTGTCACACTCCGTTGCATCCATCTTGGGGCTCTGTTACCCATTTTCCATGCCCAAAATATCCTGGACTTCTCAAAGGATTTGCAAGGTCATCAGCAAATGTTTCAATAAGTGTGTGTGCTGGTACCAAGTCAAGACTGCCCTAGGACTACATGCCAAGAAAGGTGTTGTCGGCAAAGCTCTGACTGGTGCTGGAAAGACACTGTCATTCTTCGGAGGGGTTGTCATGGCTTTGGAAGAGGAGCCAGATGGTGAGCACATGATCATTGTTGTCAGCCCTCTCAATTTATTGAGCAAGCAGAATGTTGATACACTGTATGCAGCTAACCTGACAGCTATATCCCTGATGGGGGAGAATAACAGCGAGAGCACATTCCAAGTACACATCTGCCAGCCCTCCAAGATCTAGATTGAACCTAATGAAGTATCTGTTGTCCAGAAGATAGAGCATTGACAATATAGAGTCATCATTGTGAACCCAGAGATCCTGATGCAAAATGATGGTGTTAGCGGCTTTGGAAAGCTATGGAAGAAGCCTCAGTTCACGAACCAGATACTGTACTTTGTTTTTGATGAAGGCCATTGTATCAGTCTGTGGAGCTTGTTCCGGTGTAGAGCGTGGGCACACTCTAGGTGGTGTATCATGGTTTTTGATGCATCCCGGCTCTACAGCTATGTCTCCCACTCTCTGTATATTATCCCGATATTACTGCAGTCATTCCCGCACACCCGTCATCTTCCAAACCCTTTCCTGCACCGCCAAAGCCTCCACCGCTCCCGCCAGACTACCAATGCCGCCAATGTTTCCAGTCCGCATTTCCGCAGGCTTGTCGCCTCGTGGTTCGGTTATTCTGATCATGTGTCCACATGGACTATGGCACATGTTGGAGACATTCTGGACCACTTACATATCACATAGAGGCTTGATTATATTGCATAGTATTCATGTAGCATGGCTGACAGCATGGCGAGAGCTCCAGATCAGTTAGGACTCATAGTGAACACATGTTAAATAGTTCTTATTCATTTACAGTACTTAAGCAACCTTATGTTGCACCCACCATACAACTTATTTTCTCCTCTGTGTGTGCACTTCATATCTAAATCTCTGAGTATCCAGCTGTGTCCCTATCACTTTGTGTGCACTGAGTTGTGTTTCACTTTATATCACTTCAGACCTGCATCCCATTCATATCCACCGCCCTTCACTTTCTGTACCACATTGTTCTGCACCTGTACCACATCCTACTGAACCGGTACCATATGTTGGAAAAAACTAATCCGGCTTATAATGCTGAAAAGGGGTCTAAGATTAGTGCCATCTCATAATGCTTTAAAAACATAGCTTGGTCTCATAAGATCAGGTATTAGCTAATAATGTCATTTTAAGGCCACTAAATAGTCTAGCCTGCAGTCAATACATATGCCATTGGTGCTATCACAATTAGTGTGCGAGTCCACTGACTACTGCCCTGACTGGGTCAATGAACTGACCTGAACTGACATCTTCAATTTTGCAATTTTGCATCACACACCACACATGCAATTCACAACCAAATTACTTGATTCAAGTGTGAGGGTGCTTGGACCAAGTATGCCTTTCTTCCCATGTAGTTAGTTGTCACGAGTTGCCCTCCACCACGTGCCACCATACTCTCTATCCATTCTTATTCATTCTATTTCCTTCACATTCCATGGTCTTCTGGAACATTCCACAAGAGTCTAGACCATGACATCATTCATCCAGTGCGCTCTGGGCTTGCTCTAGACCGTTATGTCATTCCTATTACCTGATTTCCGACTATTTCGGACTCAAGGACTATTATTAGCACCTGCTTCGTCATGCTCACTCAGCAGGCTCCACTTAGCTCCACAATGCGCGGCATGCTTACTGATATTATTACAAAGACACTCTTAGTATAGGTTTATTCTCTCACAGGCTTACCAATCCGCAGTAGGCCTAGCAGTATATAGTTAGCACCATTTGTACGAGGGAGCTCTCTAAGCTTTTCCTCTCTGTCTTACCTTTGTGAATAATGTCTAATACCAAGTGCTCTATCCAACATCCTCTTCTCTTTGAGTGACTCAGCCGCATATCAGTTGGTGGTTGGATATATTAGTCAGAAAGGGTTCATTGGGGGTGATACAGCAAGTCCCACCGAGTTGATTGATAGGAGTAACGAGCTCTGCCCCTTCTACTCGTGACATTAGTTCTCCCAAAATTTGATGTTATCATTATTTTCCTTGCCTTCCCGGCACCCATATGAAGATTATGTAAGCATTTATCACCCCTTATAAGCCCATATAAGGTTGATATAATGTTAAAAAAATTACATTTTAATATTGGTTCTATTTTGCCAAGATCTGCCACCAAATCTAATGCCTTTTGAGATTGCTCCAGCCATTAATCATCGTTCTGGGGTTGCTGGGCAATACTCGTGGCCACAAAAAGTATCCGTGATTTTATAAATCCCGCGCCTCATTGTTCAAATTTCGTTCATTGTTTGTTATTCTATATAATGATCGATAAAATTTGCATTCTCTCTATGATATGGCTGCTACAAAAGGCCCCTGCGAGCATTCAGCTGCTAAGAAGAATCGCCTCATTGGTGCTATACTTGGAGGCAAGAAGATAGCTCAAGCCGCCAGGATGTTCGATATGCCATGGTCCACTGCATCCGACATCTGGAAAAAGTACCAAGCGACAGGAGATGCGGAGAATCGACACCGGTCTGGACGGCCTCGCAAGATTAACAGTGCTGGCAGGAAACAGATCGTCAAGGAGCCAACAGAAAGGCGCCGCAAGGCATTTGCAGAAATTGGCAACCAAATGTCACCTCAGATCTGTGAATCAACTGTGCGGGGGATTCTCGATCGCGAAGGCTATCACCGACGTGTTGCCCGAAAGGTCCCGTTCCTTACCAAAACTCACAAACAGCAGCGAATGCGGTGGGCACGCCAATACGGCAAATTCACGCGACACGACTGGGCACGGGTCATGTGGTCGGATGAAGCTTACATTCAGCTGGGGGACAGAAAGGGCCGGGTGTATGTGACACGCCGACCAGATGAAGAGTATCTCGAAGAGTGACTCGAGCCGGCATTCACACAGTCCCCAGTCCGCGTCATGATCTGGGGATGCATCATGAAGGGCCGGAAGGGGCCTTTGGTGGTGTTAGAATATCCCGGAGGCCCAGGTGGCGGATTTAATGGGCCCAGGTACAAGGCCCAGGTTCTCGAGAAGGTTCTTGGGGGATTTTATGCGGAAATGAGTGAAAAGAGGGGAGAGGTGTTATTTATGCAAGACGGTGCACCATGCCACCGTGCCGGCCACATTGCACAGTGGCTGCAGGACCACAATATCTCGCGCCTTTTCCATCCGGCCTCTTCCCCCGATCTCAATCCAATTGAGCCGGTGTGGCATGAACTCAAGAAGATTATTAGGGCCCAACCGAAGCTGCCAACAACTGTCAATGCCCTCCGAGAAGCAATTTTCAAGGCTTGGGAGAGTTTGCCCATCGGAGATATAGATAAGCATATTGCGGGTATGGGGAGGCGTTGCAAGGCTGTCTCAAGAGTGAAGGGGGGGCATACAAAGTATTGAATTCCATATTTTACATATTCCATATGCTACATACAAGTTTACGCCAAATCTCAAAAGTTAATGGCGGTTGAGCACACACGCGCGATCGGGATCTATAAAATCACGGATACTTTTTGTGGCCACGAGTATAATGTTTGGCCCGTAATCATAGGGAAAAAAAATGCTAATCCAAGATTTGGACATTATAAGCTGGCAGGAATTTTCCGACATACCCTACCGGACTCATACTGGACCCTACCACAGTCCTTCCACATACATTCATTTACCTACCGCTTTCCCTACCTAGTCGTTTCGGACCTGTAGCAAATTGTATCGGTTTCCTATCACATTCTTTCGCATCCATACCACATCCCTTCACTTGCCTTCCACACCCCATTCCTTACCCATCCCATCCCATCCCCAGGTTTCAAGCATCACCCTTCAACACCTCACACTAATTGAGTGGTCGAGCCTGTCCCCCTTCATTGGACATAGCTGCCTACCACATCGAGCACTTACACTGGAGGGAATACCTCACCGTTTGCAATGAATACCCTTCTACATTTCCTCAGCAACTCTACCAACCCCAATCCTCTTGGATGTGTCAGAGATCCTCTGTCTGCAACCCAGCAAATCAGAGCATGTTACCTTGTCATGTGATAGACCCGACATTCATCTTGTCGCATGGCCCATCCAATATCCTATCAACACCTTCCACAATCTTGTGTTCCTTGTGGATCTGCCCCCAGATTTTGTTGATGGCATCACACCACTGCCAGCCAAGTTTCTTGTTTTCTCTGATAGTACAAAAGTGGCCAAACAGGCCCTGCATGTAGCCTGCACAATTCTGTCCCTGGAGCTGCACAAGAATATCAGATATTTTCATGCTGGTATGACTTAAACCTACTGAGAGGAGATGTACAATGCCCTCAAGAATGGGCTTATCTGGGGCTTGTATGTGACGACAGCATTTGGGTGGTTGTCAGTGACACATCCAGACATCGAGATGGAAGATCTGGGTCCAGTAGTTGACACCAGACACATTGAGCGCAAAGCCAAGTACAATCAATGCACAATAAAAAGTGTCCTGACAAGAAAAGTCAAAGGTTCAAAAGACAGCAAACCAACACTAGACGACTTCATCAACGTGGGTGAAAGAGAAGAAGTTTGGTACATGCACATGCCCATCAAACTTTATTTTGACAGGCCCATCAGACTAGCAGGTCAGCTGTCTAATGGCTTTAATGTGTACATTCTCAGTACTAAACTCTCCTGCCATAGACATCCATCACCTTCATGACGAAACAATCCACACTGGCTGCACCCTTTGAGCTCCACACTTGTCCACTCTCTGCTGTGATCTGTGCAACCCAGAACACTTCAACAAGCTGTTTATTAGCCTAGTACCTCTCAAAGTGCACCTAATCAATTAGCCATTCAGCCATACGAAGCAACAAAGATGGACTTAGATTTAAAGCTGGAGCTCAGAGCTTGGTGGTGGGAGCAAGCCACAGTGATTCTAGGGAGGATGATGGTTCAGAAGTGGGGAGTTATTCTATTCATATTGGATGAAATAATCCAGCACATTGTTGACTGTGTTCACAAGAAGATCTTAACAGCTGCTCAGATTGCAAAGGAGACATACTGGTGATGTAACTACATTGACCAATGTGCAGGCTCACTACTAGCCATCATCAACAGACCTGCACTACCAGCCTCTCGAGTTCTTACCGTCCTAACCACCAACAAATCAAGTAACAGCACTCCAGCTAAGCAGCAGCAGTAGCAGCAAAACAAGTGCAGTGCTTGCGGAGGGCTGGGCCACAACAGTATGTGCTGAATCATTCCGCTCAATTGCATTTACTGATCGCTCTCTGACATAGAATCAAATGCTGGTTGTCCGGCAAAGCAAGTACAGGAGAACAGCGAAAATGGGCTATCTATGGCAAGTACATTGGCCTTGTTACCTCTAACTACATCCTTTCAAGGCTGCCCAAGTACCCCCCTTGGAAATTGGGCACCATTGATGTTGACCTTTGCTGCATCTCCTGACATTCCTTCGTTCCAGTCTGTTCTTGAATTTGGCGCTGCAGCAGCACCACCTACACCAGTGTTTGTGTTTAATGGTGCACTTCAATTTAATCCCAATGTAACCTGCTTGGCATCTGCATCAAAGGAGGCTTGCACCAGCTGCCAAGTTGTTTGCATTAAGTGCATGCCTTGAGTGGCTGCATCTGGCACCAAATATGAGCTCCTACAGCCAGGCAGATGTTCATTTGTCTAGTGCTTCTCCATGTATTTGGTGAGCATCTTGAATGTCATTGACATGTCTGGTGTTGAATGGCATGTTGTTCTATGGTTCAGATGAAAGACATTCTCGACTTGAATCTGGGTGTTCTTGTACAACTTGATTAAAGATAATTCTTTGAGTATCCCATCCTTGGTGTGATTGGAATACTGACCACCATATATCTTCTGCAGATAACATAGTAGGATAACAATCAATTTTTAATACAATCTGCTTCACTTCAGATATAAATTGTTGTGCTCAACCCACCAGTCTATCACCCAGAAACTGCCCTTTGTGCCTGTTGGATTGCACAGCATGTTCATTGCACTGCACACCTGAAAATGATATGAGATCGTGAAAACATCGGTGAATTAGACAAGACACTCACTTCAAACCTGCTGGATAGACAAAGTGTATGTTGTGCAGATGTTTTATCATCTGGGCTGCATACTTATGCTTTCTGCAGCCCTTGAAGACCCAAACCCATGGCATAAAGATGTCTTAAACTCACCCAATGTCTCCCTCATTCAAAGCATATGTCATCTCCTTGTAGAGCAGGAAGTGTTGCTACTGCAAAAGCATGTTCTAGCACTCCTGATCACAGAAGGCAGCTGGCTGAGCATGAAGATTGCAAAATGTGTTTCCATTTGCGACCTGCTCCTGCACCAGTCTGAGAGCTATTCTCTCTAGATACACCCACTGTGGCTCCAATTCGGCAAAGTCTTCGAGCTTCGCAAAATGGGCACCCTTGTGTGCAAGCTGCAGGCACCAGTAATCAAGATGTGATACAATGCCAACATGCTCAATGATCTTGTGGATACAGCAAAATCCAGGCTTTGTTTCTATCTTGATTGTCTTCTTTGGTCGCACAACGCCGACATGGCTCACCAGGTTATGCACACTCTCATACTTGACCCCCTCCCTCCCTCTCGCTTTCAGCGGCTAGGCACAGGCCATCTTGAGATGGAATAATCCCATCACATACACAACAAACTGAAATCACTGCCAAGGTGTTGCCTCCTCGGAACATGTCTCTTGCAGACTTTGAATGTGCTGGCCTGTCAACAGATCTCTATGGACAATAATGACCCGGTCCCCGATGTCCCTACCACCAGTCTGATTGCTCTTAGAGCTATCACCAACACCGCCCTGTCGGAAGAGATCTTCAAGTATGCTGGTATTGTTTGTTGTAGTGGAGGAATTGATGTTCATCATACGGCAGGGAACCTGGTGCAATTTGGTGGCTGGGATTGGGTCGATTGGTTTGGGGTGCTCGAGATTCTGTTGGAATTTCTGGAAGTAGGGTGGGCCATGTGTGATGAGGCCCAAAGAAAGACCCACACACCGAAGCACTCGTGTTGCAGCAACCCGGACAGGTGTTCATCTTCAGGGTAGATGTTGAGAGGAGGTGATTGTAGCCAGTCATCAACAGTACATCTCTCCGCAAAGCCATGGGATTGTGCTTACATCTCCTCCACAGTGTTTCTGAGCACACAAGCACCTCAGATATGATCCCATGCTTGAGTGGGATCATAGTGCCAGAAGTAAGGTGAATGAGTGTGCCTTGCAGCGCGTCCCCAGTTGGTGTGGCATGCTTGAGATTGATGTTGACATTGTCATACACATATGACACAAGCAAGGTACACCCCAGCATCTTCATCTCCATAACCAACTCTTTCGAGAGGTTTTTGACCATGCTATTGATGGAGGATGTAGTTAGCGAGACTCCTAGTTGCGAAAGGAGTTCAACAACAGTCTTGGGTGTCCCACCTTTTCTATCAGCGAGGAAGTCTTTGCTCTTTATATAACTGGTTATTCACACTTACAATGGTCATTAAGGTCTTGTTTCTTTCTGTGATCAGCTCAGTGGAGCTTAATACCTCCATAAGAAGAGCTGTATTCCTCCAGTACTCATCTTCACTCCCCGCATCCTCCTCTTCCTCAATTTGCACGGCAGCGGCAGCAACAATCAAGTTGTCACCTTCCAAGTCCACTGCCTGCTGCCCTCGAAGAAAATTGCAGACTCTTTTCGCATTGGCCTTCCCTCCCTCGAGTTTCCATTTAGCGGCTTTCCTATCTGCGCAGAGCAATTCCTCCAGTAGATCTCATAGGGTAGGAGCCAGCTGGTGCATCTTAGCCCCAATGTCTTCCAGATTGAATGCCACAACCTGTGCAGCACTCACTTTAGAAGCTCGGAATTGTAGACCAGTGTTCTTGTCAGATAGTACCAACATCTTGTGTGAGTACACCTGTCTCATGAAATCCTGGGCCCATTGAAATGTCACTTGTCCAGAGAAGACACTTAGGTTGCTGAGAACAAGGCCTGAATACTCGACAAAGAGCTTGCAGATGTAGTGGGAGTGTGTCTTGCTCTTGAGAAGGCCGGTGATAAGTGATGTAGGGGTCATGCCACAAGATTGCAGCGAGAGCAGGGCATTTCACATGTCAGGATGAGTATTCATTGTGTCACAGTTTCAATGGGAGTACAAGTGGGATTATATGTGATGGTCTGGTATGTCATGTTTGCAGCCATTAAGTACCATTTATGACCACACCCATTGCATCCCAATTCTCGAGAACAATAGGTACAAAGGCCTTACAGCCTGCCAGTCTTTGCAGCACCATATCTGAGACCAGCCTTTCAAGCCTTGTTGCGGGCGGCAGCACGAGTCTCGTTGCTCCTCACCATAACCAGTTATTGCCATATGCACTTACTACCTCATCACGACAGACAACACAAGGACAACACATAATGCCTCCCCTTGCCTTTTGTTTCATAACATGTTCCTCTGGTCCTGTACCATATCCTACCACATCCATACCACATTTGTATCACATTCTACTGCATTCCTTCTGCATACATTTGTTTACCTACAACTTTCCTACCTAATTGTTTCAGTCTCATACCATATTTTACTCATATACTACCCCACCCTTTGCACCCATACTACATCCCTTTGCTTATCTGCTGCACCCCTTTCCTTACCAATCCCATCTCATCCCAGGTCTCAAGCAACCCTCTCAGCCAAACCCATCACACTAATTGAGTGGTCTTGCCTGTTCCCTCATTGGACATCACTGCAGATGACTCTGAGCACTTATACAGCGACAAGGTCCCTTCCATGGGATGAAAGTAACATTCAGGTGCTATACAGATGAATCCTGGCCAACAGTGTAGAGGTTCTAGGGGTGTACAGACTCCAAGATGGGAACAGCACTGGCCAAAGAGGAGACCCAGAGTGCTAAGACAAGAGAAAAGGGTCTGGAGGATACAGAAACAATGAGAGAGTTGGGGGAACAACAGAAAATTTTATTGTCTCTGCATCCTCTGGGCCTTGGTCTCTTGACATAGCCTCCAGACCTCCCCCTCATTGGCCCTCATCACATCTGTTTCCTATCCCCTTCATCCCACACCTCTCCCCATCTCAAACAAACCCTTGGGTCCAACACAGGCATCTGAGTCTCCCGACCCGGACTCTGCCGCAAGCTTCGGCTTGGTCAATGCTGTCCCCATCTTGGATCCTCACACACCACACCTAGACTATCTACACCACATTATCACACACCTTACTAAATGTATTGCTACATAGACCTGTAAACATAAGGACCTCAGCTTATACTCTTTGTCTTCAGGTATAGTTTACCTTTACACTCAGAAATGATATTATTGAGTTTGTTTTCAGACTTGCAGTTTGCTCCTGGCAGCAAGTGAGCACCTCTATGCATGTGTCCTCATAGACTGGTGGTGACCCATCACTAAATTACTGACCAATCACTGAATTACTGACCCACTACTGACCCATCCCTAATTTACTGACCCATCTAATGTACTGACCCATTATAATGCAGTCATTAATTGGTGTGATTAGTCAGAGTGGTTTTATTCCCATGGTGGTTGCTGTTTTTTCCCACAGTCTAATTTTTATATGGACTACACCTTACCCCCAATATATGCTATATTACTTACTAGCAGCAACCCATGCTTCGCTACGGAGACATACAAAATGGCTTGCTATTTCAAAACTCATAAGTTGAAATGTTGCATACATTGAGAGAGAGACATGAACAGTTTAAACTACATATCAGACATGTCAATCGGTGAGGGTTTGGCTGCTGCCGGAAGAACTGGCAGCACTGGCAGAACCATTATTATTTGCATCGGGTTTGAAACGTTTCGCGGCCCAGGTGGATGTGGACCAGTCATACTTGAGGCCTGGCACACATTTCACTGATGGCTGCGAGTCATCTGGGGGAGCCATGTTTAAGTATGCTAGACGCACAATAAACAATGTGTACATACCTGCATCACCAGTTGAAGAGGACTTGGCCGGTACAGTTGACTGGCCTAAGAAAGTCACATTATCAATGTTGAGGCGGAAACGGCTGGGGACAGAATCCTCAGTTTTCCTATCTGCTGAAGTGAGGAACCCGCCACAGCAGACTTGGCTGTTGGCGCGAGGGACGGGCTTGTTGTATTTGGCATAGCGTGGCGAGTCTTTTACGAAACAGAGCACTGGCAGGCAGGACTTCGCCTTGTGAGCTTTAAGTGCCGCAGTGTATTGGGCAGCATCAATGTCAAAAGTGTCCTTCTCAGGGGTCCCGGAGACTGTGCCCACAATGTGCACCCACAGCAGGTACGTCGGTTCAGTTTTAGAAGCTGGGATGAGCTATAAATGATGGCACTCAATTATTACAGATTCAATAGACAAAAATAGCGAACTTACAAATTTAATGTCGCCTACCAAATTATAGACAATGTTGTCATTTGATCGCAATAACTCTGCATCCTCGACTGCTTTCGCAACCTACATACAAATATTTAGCAAGGTGCGAAAGTAATGCATACAAAGGACAGATTACCATAGCATGCAGAAAATACACGCCAACATCATCCAGAAATGACATATTGTACTTGTTGAAGTAATGGAGGTGAGCCACCAAAGGCTGCTGGCCCAGACCCTGATAGATCTGTGCATCGAAGACAACAGACTTGGGCTGTCCCTCGACTTGGCGAGGGCTTTCGAGCACAGCAACTGCAGTGATAGCTGCGGAAGACAGAGTAGCGGGGGCGAGAGAGTGGCGAGTATAATTGTTAGTTCTTGTCAGCGATCAGTCCGTAAGTTTAAATCCTTTGATATTTGTGCAAAGCTCAAGTGGCGAGTTTCGAGAAGATTCTTCAGGAGTGGCACGCGGGAGATCGCACAGAGGCACTGCCTTCTGGAGCTACGATTAACCAACGGGCATGTTGATTTCATCTCCTCGGAGCTCCTCGGCCACCATATTGTTACTGTGCTGGGCAAAGGACCAGCTGACGATTAGGTAATGCAATTGATCTGGATTGCGCACCACACTGGCGACAGCCATGCACATTGCACACCTCGACCTCGTGCACCATCTCAAGCCTCGACAACGGCCGAACACCAGCGCCCAACCTGCGCGCCCATTGTACACGGCCCGTGCCAGCCGTGCGGCCGTGTTGCTGCCTACATTTGCTGCATGATAGTTATGATGCGAGCCATACAGTCTGCTTGCAGCTCGAGGCCGAGCTTCGTGGCAGGAGAGAAGACCGCGAACAGCCAGGTATGTGTGTTTCTCTCGGTGCACATTCTGCATAGCTGCGAGGGCATGCAGTGTTGCTACAATGGGGACCTCACCAGGACCCTGTGTGTGCGCATTTTGCTATACACCCAAGCAACCCATGTGGATGTGCCGACATGCGTACATTTATCATTTACTAATACATATTTGCAGCCCACATTGACCCTCCTCGTCGCATATCCCTTCCCCGTTAACACGGAATACTCCGCCGCTGCCTCAGGACCACCGCCATCATCGCTGCATGGCGCCTTCTCCCAGCCACGGATTATAAGCTGATCCCGGTATATAAATCCCCACTTTCTTCATACCACCCACCACAACCACCGCACGATGCCCGCTGCCATGATTCACTGATTCTTGTGTGAGTCTATCACCAGCTCATTAATGGAGGACGTGACCTCATCCACGATGAAGTTCGAGGACGACTTGTACCCTGCCGGCCACAATCAGATGATCTTTGACTTCGACGATGGAAGCACTATTAGCCCTAATACCTACCCTTCTCTATTAACCGTCCCAAGCTACCCTGCCTCATTCATCCGTTTTTGACCTCGTGTTGACCATGCCCTCGCTTGCGAGCATGAACTCGACAACAGCTGCAAACACGAACCTGATGAAGGCCGTTGATATGAACTCGGTGACGGTCGTGAGTGCAAACATCGAGCGCATCCTTGCTTTCAAGCATGTTATTAGATTGTCTTTTGATATTCATGGACATGTTATTATTTATATTATCAAATTACAGATAGAATATTGTACATATCAATGACATTAATCTAATAGGACTTCGGGATAGACAATGTTGGTGGTAGTGAGTCCGTCCAAGTCCTCTGGCAGGAGGGCCTTGATATGGTTTCTGTTTGTTGCTCGAGATAGCGCAACATAGAATTGGCCATGGGCGAAGACCGGCACACGAAGATCGAGGCCAACATGCTTTGCCGACTGACCTTGTGCTTTATTGATTGTCATGACAAAGGCGAGCGCCTGCAAGTTCCAGTTCTCGTGGGGAAGGGGCATTGGTGGGAATTGGTCGAGAGAATGTCCCGACTGCCGGAGAATCTTGTCAAGCAGATAGAGGCCAAAATCATAGACAGTGTCTTCACTTGGATTGTCCCGGCCCATTGATGTGATCAAATGGTGCCTCAGGTCATCGCAAATATGCTGTCGAAAGTCCCGCCACAGGATTTCTGGTTGGCTCGGGCTGCAGTACAGAAGGAGGGTGGCGAAAAGATGATGCAAGCGTGTGCCTATTTGCATCTCAGCCGCTTCTTGAAGACATTGGCGCCACTCGCCAACATCTTCGAGAAGCCCTCTCGCTATGCAGGCCTCACGGAAGGTGTTGTAAAGTGTCCCATTGAATATGCATAGATCCTCGAAAGACCGTGGACCCTTGGTGACCGACAGAATGGTCCGCATGTAGAACTTCTCGCCAGCGGTTGGAGGAACAAAGTACATACAGCCAATTGCAAATCCTCTCTGACAAATTGCCCAGTGCTTTCCGTTTTCTTTGTAAGTGAAGTGTTGAGGGAATTCTTGGTAAGTCCACTGCCGAGCTTCAGTCCCCAGTGGCCCCTCATCTGTGTTGGCGGAGAAGAATGAGGTGAGAGTAGTCTGTTCAGATGCTGCATGCTCCATTATGGTCTCGATGTCTTCATCGGGATCGAATGTCACCAGATGCTGGCCAGGAAGGTGAACTTGCAGTCGGACTACATTCGGCTCCTGCTTGTGTAAGTCTTGCTGAAGGACTCACCAGACGGCCTTGGGAGAAGAACAATACCGAGAATCGAGATAGCACTTGATCTCATCTCGCTCGTTCACTTCCAAGGTAGTTCGATCCCCACCTACAAACACAGTGTTAGCTACATGCTCAAATACACTGCACTTGGTTCCGCTTACCTTTATGGATGTACTTGTTGATATATTTAACTGAGCCAAACGATACTGCACATTCTGTATTGATGTGGCAGTCAAAAAGGGTGGACAGGTACAGATTATAAGGTACAATCCATTGGTTCCCCACCATATGTCCCCGGACTTCAAACTGGCGTCCATCATCCTGTCGTCGATACTTGGGGTAGCCGTCATTGTCTATGACTGTTGTCTCTTGAAATGGCTTCGGAAAGTGCGATTCATGCGAAGCTCCCAGTGCCACTGGTGCTCGCTGTATATGAAAAGGAGCACACAGTGGAGACAGGCGTAGGCCATATGCCCGTCGCTAATGTGTTGCAAAGGGCCCTCGGGGCCATGTAAGCGCAAAATGATATCCCTGCTGTCCGTAGGCTGAGTTCCATCTCCCAGTAAAATAGCCGCCACCTCATCAACCGTAGGCAAGTTGTATCACTATGGGTCTTGGTTCGGCTTGCATTGCAGGCAGATGGCGAGATCAGGTGCATCTTCTTGTTCACGCAGAATCTCGTAAGCATGCTGGTAATAGAGCGCGTAGAAGTGGGAAGCTCGCAGTATATTTTTGAGCAGTTGTAAAGTATCTTCTCGCACATTGCCATTACGGTTAGCGCGATAACACGACACTGCTCGAGGGTCATGTATGTATAACTGGGTGTAGCTGGGGGATTGTCCCGGCTGAGGCAGTAATGAGCCTGCACGGTGACAAAGCTCCCCATGAATGCGAAAGACATACGGCCCGACCCCTTGATTCACCGCGTGATCCTGGCTCACCCCCAGAGATGTAAATGCGAAAGCTGTGTTGTACTGCCGAATGTTGTCGAGAAACTCGCAACTTTGTGGTGTCGCACCCAAGAAGAGCTGCCACAGTGTGTGAGGAGGATCTTCGAGGGCGTCAAGCACCACCTGCCCATGGTCACAGCATAAGCCGAAGTCAGGTGAAGTCACTGATGACTTCCCAACCCGCTTGCCTATCCAGTGCAGTGCTCCACAATGACGGCAGGGTACGTCCATTCGGCCTAGGTCGTGTCGAGCTGCTGGTTCACGGTAAGGCTGACGGGCCGGTGGTAGTGCATTTCCAGCATGTTGCGCTCTGGTGCGATGTGGTGGAGCGCATGCTGGTGTGTCTTGCTGCTGTGGAGAATCTGCTGCTCTGGCACCTGGCACCTGTGTCAGCCATTCTCTCTCGTGTCGTTCTCTTTCGCGCCGCTCACACTGGCCAATTGAGAGGTAGTTTACCGCTGGCAGGGCAGGCAGCGGCTGTTCTGGTGATGGGGGCCGACTGGGTGGTAGAAGTGACTGCTGGATGGGAGGCTCCTGGATATCACACCTCAAAGCGGCAATGGTTGCAGGTGGTATGGATAGTGGGGCATCTAGATTTGCAGGATTAGTTGGTGACTGAAGAACCATATGAATCAATGCAACTTACCATCCTGCTGTTGAGCGATCTCAGGACCACATTCAAGTTGCTCGTGATCACATTGTCGGCACCGGTTGGGTATTCGGAGGGGAATGGGTGCAGGGGCCGAAAGAGACAGGGATGTCAGCCGCTGTGACGTGCCCATTCTGCTTGCTGTGCGCTCTTGCTCCCGTTCCCGGCGCTGGCCAAACACCCGATTCTTAGTTGCCGAAGGACTCGGTTCGTCTAACCCGCCTTCTAGGCGCTCTCTTTCCCAGTGCCGGCGCTGGCTGAGTATGTGATTGCTGATGGTTGATGGACCGGCACCACCTGTGTCATGTTTGCTACGCTCCCGCCAAGTTGTCGCAGGTTGAGCTGAAGGCTTGATGGATGGGTGTGTTGAACCAAGCTGGCCAGTGGGAGGAGGTGACAGTAACTGAAGGGTGTCACAAACTGGTATTGGGGCGGGGAGCAGCTGCTGATGAGGACCAATGTTCTCCTGAGGATACCATTAGTGTTCATGCTTGTGACTTGCAAACAGAATGACACACCTGGTTCTCTGATTGCTGAACGTGTCCTAGTTACAATGAGGGGCCGAGTTGGAGAGCACTTGAAGATGTCGGTAATGTGTTCACAACATCGGAAAAGGGCTTGGGCTACGGGAGTGTGAGTCTGATGGTTGTAACCATGCAAATCACATATGTGCAAACACACCATGCGCCTCGGTAAAGGGCTATGCTCCCGTTCACGATTTTCACAATCCCTTTGCCGGTGCTGTGTGTGGGGAGCGGCGGGTCGGTGTTGCTGAACATCCCAAGATTGTACCATTGGGGTAAGGTTGGGGTGGAGGGGGATAGGAACTTAGGTAACAGTCGAGTTATTGGCAGGCCCAACGGGGCGGCATAAGCCAGAAGAGAAGCATGAGATGAGATTGCGCAAGATTGAAAGTTCGGAACAGTGCATGGATGCCACATTGTTTGTCTTGTATCACATGGTATAAGACTGTCCTCCTTTGTATATATGATGACACATACCCCTCTTTGCTTACTAAATCATGCTGTAAAAGGCATATTGGTATATGGCAAACCAAAATAGCTAACATCAGTATATACCTACCACAAGCAATACTGTACTAAACCTCTGCCCCAGGCACCATTCAGGCACATTCAGGCACCACAAATTCCTAATAAGGATGTTCCCACAGTGATGCTATGCCAAATAGGCAACCACCCCTGACCCCCTACCGATCAACCCTACTTACCAAAGAGACCTACCATGGACACCAGGACCTACCATAGGACCTACCACAGGGATATACCAAAGCCCACAGCACCTACCTGAGAGACCTACCAAAACCCCCCCACAGAGCGCACCTACCACAGAATAACCCATGGTAAGTGTTGGAAATCCATGCTCCCAAGGTGCTCTAAGCATACTTATCTGACAACAGGTGAGTATGCTTAGAGCACCCCAAATGGGTAGTCTGAAGTGGAAAAGGGTGAATACTCCAAGATGAGAAAATGATAGAAGGCGGTCACAGGTCACACATGGGGGATGGGCATAGACATAGGCGAGTGTGAGGAGCAAGACATGTGATAGCAGTCAGCCATTTACCGGTTGAATGGAGTGCTTTGCCTGGTGTACACATCTCACAATTTAATGTGACAGCCATATATGGGCCCCACTAAGGCAATCCTGAATATACAACAATTATGAAAATTGAGTCAGAATTAAGTGATTTATGAGAGGGACATCAACACACAGAAATTTTCAGCTGTCTGTCTGTGACTCTGGTCTCTGGTCTTGGCCCTGTGGACCTCTTCCCTACTTATTCTCATCACATCAGTTCACTATCACCCCCATCACCCTCTCAGATACCGATCGTCTCCAGACCCAGATTCTATTAAAATCCTTCGGCCAGTGCTGTTCCCATCTCGGTTTGTACATCTCACCTAAAACCCCCACACTGTTGGCTGGGATTCATCTATATTGCACCTGAATGTCACTTCCATCCCAGGTGAGGGGCCTTGTCCTGGTGTAAGTGCTCAGAGTGATCTGCAAGGATGTCAAATGAGGGAGCAGGCAAGACCACTCAATTAGTGTTGCATGTTCGGCTGAGGAGGTTGCTTGAGACCTGGGGATTGGATTGGATTGGATTGGATTGGATTGGTAAGCAAAGGGTGCAGGGGGTATGCAAAGCGGTGTGATATAGATGCAAATGATGTGGTATGACACTGGTAAAATATGGTACAGGACCGAAAAGAATGTGAAGACCAATGAGCTTGAGTACCTCCAGGGGTAGTCTGTAGGCTTACACTCAGCCAGTGTTTGACCTGAGGGTGATAAGGTTTAATATATTCAAACTGCCTTGTCTCACTGACCACATTGTGTCTGATGTAAGTGGCTTATTAGAAGATATACTAGGGGGAGTGGGCCATCACAAGTGTGGCAGGTACAAGTCCACCCTTACCACAGGGCTCTGGGTATTCCCAATAGTTATATATGTAGTGCATCCCCCAGACCCCTATTTGCACCCAGTAGCAATCCCATTTTATTCTATTGCAGCAAAGACCTGCACAATAATCAATTATTAGGGTCAGCAATTGCTCAGGTTTGTCCATTTCACTACATTAGCAATTGCTGTGAAATAACTAAGTAGACTAGCCAGGTCCACTGCCAGTGCAGCATGTGGCCGTGAAGATCTGCTGATGGTACATTTGGTTGAGGGTAAATATAGTACTTGGGGGTGAGGGCTGTCAAGCGGCATGTACAAGTCCCCATAGAGGGATTGATCCCGCACATGGACAGGGGAATACACGCTGTCACATTTCCATCAGTTCAGGTTAATCATCAGAAAAGACTCAGGGACGCACCTTAGGAATCGATCAGAATCCCTACCCGTCAGATCCCTCTCACGGCATTCCTCAGCATCTCCCCGGCATCCTAGTAGCCCGGCTGTCACAACGGCAGTGGGAACTTGAAACATGAGGCTTAATTTCGCTTAAATAAGACCCAAATCAGTATACAGCATCTGCAAGTTGAAAAAAGGTCCTATTGCACTTACGAATCAACGGAAAATCTCAAGAAATGAAAGCACAGAACGACGACGTGTCAAAAGCAAGAGGAAAACATTGACGTGTCAAAGTTAGAGGGAAACAACGGATGCAGCAACACTTATTACATCTTAAAAAACCAGTCTCCCGGAAATCACCGGCACATGCTACAAATAATGCCGGTGTGTAAAATCAGGTTTCAGCCACACAATCGATCCCACGCCTCAATAATTTTATCCATTGTACTGCCTAAAACACTCAGACATGTGAATTTCAGTGTTATGGAATATTTTTGCTGATCAATTAAAATCACCACCCACTGTATCCACTCTGTCAATTGGTGTCAGGACCTCACCACAATGCTAACAGGTGCTACAATATTTTTTTAAGGCCTAAAACTTGGCCATATCAAAACTTAGAAAATATGCAAGTAGAACACGAAGCTGGGGAATATATCTTGCCATTTAATTATACCAACCGCCCTACAACCATGTGACTACACTAAAGGTTGTTCGTTCAATCCCAACTCAGGACCTTGTTTTGCTTCTTCATTTTTGACATCTGAGCTGACTGGAGTCACCTGCTCAAGCCCGGCACATGACCGACAAGAAAATTGCCACAAAAGTCACATGAACAGTACTCACCCGTGAGAAAATAGGGGCACCCCAAGGAACGGATGGCCACAGTCAGAGAGCTTCCATTGGAAAAACTCCGCACCAGGGTGTTTTCCATCAGTCAGTCTAGAAAACAGGGTTCTAGAAAATTAATCAGCATGAAACAGGGGTGTTTTTGCTCAGTAAGCATCACATAGGGAGTTCCGTATCAGAAAATCCAGGAAGTTGGGGTGTTTTGAAGTCAGATGGCCCCATGAATGTGAAATTTGGGAACCTTGTGATCAGTCAGCAGGTACAATCTGAGGGCACGTGATTGATCAGCAAGTACAATCTGAGAGCACGTGATCAGTTAGCACAATGTTTGGGGAAAAACATCTGTACAGCCAGCGAGAAATGTGGGGTTTTGGGGAATGAAGTGCTTGAGATGCAGAAAACTACGGATTGGGCCCAACAGCCAATCAGAGATCCTGGGAAGTAGTCCGAAAATGGAAGTCAGGATTAGTATATAAGGACTAGCATATTTTTCGTTCAGTAGTTTCTAGCTCACCTCTAAGTTCCCCCCCTCCTTAGAACTCACCACAGGGAGTCCTTCCCTGTGTTCCTGGAAATCTCCCTTCTCTATACACTCCTGTACTACACAATCCTCAAGATTTGTTTCTCAGTGACCCCCAGCAAGAAGATATTTCCAGTTCAGTTTCCAGCCCCTCAAGATTCTATTCCAGTTATTAGGGTCATAGTCTCGGATAGACTAGGCTTTATTAATATCACAGTTACCGTCAGCATCAGATTATATCCATTCAAAGTAGCAGTAGGCATTACTTGCAGCTACTAGTTCCATTTTATTTTTCACTTCCCCTACGAAATCGACCTCTAAGTCACTCACTACCCGACTTTTCAGGAAGAACTCAAACTAGGGATAGCCTGTCGATATTTGTTTGGACCGGCGACTCTAGGGATTAGTGCCCAACACTTTTCCGACGACACAATGGCTGACAGTTGATGTACTTGGTAACTGTGTTGACGGATACAGAAGCTGAACCTCCTGGAGATAGAATGGGTCCTTAATCATGTTGAATGGCCTGCGCGACATTGCACAGCGCATCATGATGATAGCACGGTGATGTGCTGGTGTATAAGTTGATATGCTGTTATGTAATGTTTGCTGGCTCCCCATGTTAGTGTCACCCTTAACTCCGAGTATAGTATCCCAATTCTTGGCAGGACATGTCAGATTAGTCGGACCCTGTGAAGTGTTCTCCCGCTCCCGTCTAATTGGTTTGTGATTGATGGGATCATGCCGGCAAGTAAATAAATGAACCAGAGTACCAGGACCGCCGTCAATGCCATCCTCGTGAATGAGGGACACAGTGTAATGCTTGTAGACAGGTGATTTCCATGCTTTCTGATCTACTGCGAGAATAGTCTTGTCATCCTGTAGCCAAACACCATGGTCACTCTTGTCAAGTGACTTGGCGACTTTCTGGCGCTTTTTTGGTGGCGAAACAATGACAGCAGGAAGGGGTTGTCTATGGGACCGGGTATTCTTTAATGGGGAGTCAGGGAGGGCCATTGAGCCAAGTGGCGGGGATTGTGATGGCTCAGGAGATGTAAACACTATTCAAAGTTAGACATGTTGTAATAATTAAGATGAATGACATACGAGAGCCACCAGGAACATTTACGCGGAGATGAAGATGACATAAAGCGCCAATGCCAAGATCCTCCATAGTTTCTGCACCTGTCAAACCAGACAAACGACCACTATGCAGGCTAATGCCTTC
The DNA here is from genome assembly GCA_001630335.1 of Athelia psychrophila. NCBI lineage: Eukaryota > Fungi > Basidiomycota > Agaricomycetes > Atheliales > Atheliaceae > Athelia > Athelia psychrophila. Next base: position 47,401 of record KV417695.1, read on the forward strand.
AGGGTTCACCGGGATGACAGCACGATTGGATAAGGCACATTTTACATCTTCGATGGTGCTCTGGTTGTTGACAACTAAAGAACCTGTCAGATTAGATAAATTGACAATTCAAATGCCACTTACAGATGGGAATCGATCTCGGGGATGCCCCGAGAACAAAGATAGTAAAACAACCTTCATTTACAAGACGCTGCAGATGATCAAGCCTCATACAAGACACATGGGATCGGTGATACCGGCGCCGGGGCTGTGGCAGTAGTGCCTTCAATGCTAAAAAGTCTGGTGCAAGCACCGAAGCTAAAAAACAAAGCTAAGTTGGATGTCCGTTGCACGACAGAAAAGCACTTACCACACATGCCCAAAAATAGCACCAGATAGCAGTTGCCCATAACACAGGTAACTGCCCATTCCTGCGGATTCACGACAGCAGGGATTGCAACTGCACATGAGAGAAAGACACCGGCAACACCACCAATAGCCACCAACGGACCAAGAAAGATCAAGAAAATAGCAATAAACCATGGCACAATCTGCGCGGCTATCACCCGGTCACTAGACAGTGCAAATAGCAGTCTACGGTTTTTTGAACACGGCCTCATAGTAGTTAGCTCAAAAGTGGTGAACACAATTTTAGCGTTCAGTAGATTTGATCGGCCCACAGTCTCGGTAATTTCAGCCACAATGACGACTTTTATTGACAATCACACGCCGGCTTTGATAAAAAATACAAGCCTAAAATAAGTCTTCAGGTCTGGGTGCCCGCGGGCACACCCATCAACTCGCTAGCACTGCCCGCACCCGTACAGGTATCTGGTTGGCGGATGACCCGTGCCTGTGCCACCCGGCCCGCGTGTTGCCCGCAGGTAAATACCCACGGGTTACCCGGGCGGCCACTGCCCGTGACAGACCCTACCAGAAATTCATAGAAGCAACTACCATATCCCAGGCAGAAACAATGCTGAAGATTCACCAGACCCTCACCAGCTGCTCAGCACTCCAGACCGTGTCAGCATCAGCAACAAAGAAGTTAGAGACCATCACAGCCACACCTGCCCCAGCCCCTGCCCAAGGACCTAGATCCTGGGCCAACATCACCGCCACCCCAGCCAACACCCAAGCCAATCCCCATAATGTGTACAACCCATCCCATTCCCCAAAAGTATTATAACTCCGCCAACACTTAATCGTCCGCCAACGAATGGTCATGATTGAACCCTCCATCATCAATGATTCCCCAGCCACGGAAATACGAGAGACAATCAACAGATGGCTCAAGGTGCTAGACGACACCAGCGAAGACGAAAACAAACCCAAGATGATAGTCAAAGCAGCCTCCCCTCAACACCACAGCGGTCTCCTACTAGAATTCAACAGCAGCAACTCAGCCAACCGCTTCCGTGACTATATTTGTACTGACCCGGAACTCACTGAGAAATTCAGACCCGACGTCTACATTAGCGAGCAGACCCACAAGCTCATCCTGCGCTTCATCCCATGTGGGGGCCCCTTTGACCCCACCAATTCAGACCACCTCCGCAAACTCGAGAAAAATGCAGGCATAGAGCCCTACTCCATCGCCTCCATGAACTGGTGCCACCCCATCGAAAAACATGCAGCCAACTAATCATTCGCCACGGCCCCAGCCATCATTAATAACCCCCAGACAGCCAACCACCTCCTCCACAGAAACATCTACATCTACGGCAAGTGTATAACAATCCACAAAGACATGTGCCAACCACTGCTCTGCAACAAGTGCCAGCAATACGGCCACATCCGCTGAGAATGTACCAACAAACTCAAGTGCGTAATATGCACCGGCGCTCACAACCTCAGTACCTGCACCTCCCGCAAGTGACCCAGCTGTGTCTCATGCAGACCGACGTCCACACACGCCAGCAACACAAAGCAATGTCCGGAATTCCAGCGCAAGATGGGTGACCTACGCAAGTGCTTCCCGGAGGACTCACTCCCCTTCTTCCCGACCCTCAACGACCCATGAACATGGTCTGGCGCGCCACCCGCTCCCAACCTCGCGCCCACCGCCGCCCAACCACAATACAATCTCCCTCCATGCCCGGACAACCGCCAGCAGACTCAAAGCATTGAATACCAAGCCGCCAACTTAGCCCTGCCAACTGAACTATTCCTATGTCAACAATCCCTATATGAGCTGAACAACCGCCCGCAATGTCAGCCCAACGCCCCCCTGCCACCCCGCACAGCTAACACAACACGCCCCCACGTGCCGCCCCTGCCCTCGCAGGCACGTGACGATAGCATAGACAGGGAGATTATGGTTATGAATATGATTACTACAGGACCCACTACCCTGGCCCATGTCCAAATGAGTCGATGACCATCTGAATCACCCACCGAACTGCGAATCTGGCAACAAAATGCACGAAAATCCATTCACGTCACCCACTGTATCCTACAACAGGCAGACCCTGAAAAATATGACATAATAGCGATCCACGAACCATACTTAGACGACAAAAAGTGAACGCTCGCCAGCCCCTACTGGCATGTTCACTACCCCACTAATCACATTACTGATGAACAGGCTCGCAGCCACTCACTCTTTCTAATCAACACTAACATTTCATCTGACAGCTATGTATTTCTGAATATGCCACACCACGACCTCATGGGCATGTGATTCACCGGCGAATACGGGAACATCAGCCTCGTAAACATATACAACAAAATAACTGACAACAGCAGCCTGACAGCACTCACAGGTTACTTCGCCACACATGAACGAGAAGCGTGACCCACAGACGAGGACCATATGATATGGCTCGGCGACTTCAACCGGCACCACGAAAGCTGGGAACCACACTCCAATACACACCTAGCCTCACCAGCGGACAAGATCAAACCCTTCCTCGACTTATTATACGGCTACAGCATGACAATGGTCCTACCACCAGACCTCCCCACGCTCCAGGCCCCCACCGGTAACTGGACGCGCCCCGACAATGTCTGGGTCACTCCCAACACAAGCAACCTTGTCATATCATGTGAAGTTCGCTCTGAACTACGCCCGGCAGGCGCTGACCATCTACCCATACTAACCGAGCTCGACCTCACCATCCCCAGATCGATAGCTAAATCAACGCGAAACTTTCGAACTGCAGACTTCGAGAAAGTATGTGCTGCCCTGAAAACTAACCTAGACCTCAACTGCCCAGCACATCTGATTACATCCCCGGACGACTTCAACCACGCGGTAGACATACTGATCATGACCATACAGGAAGTCATTGAGTCGGAGATTCCCCCAACCAAACCATCACCACACTCCAAACACTGGTGGACCAAAGACTTAACTAACCTACAGAAGTGCTGCAATATCCTGAGTCAGTGGTCCTACCTTATGTGCGGCATCCACAACCACCCAGCACACCAAGAGTACAATACAGCGGTGAATACATTCAAGGAAACAATTACCACGACATGAAATGAGCACTGGGGTGACTGGCTAGAGGGGATCTCGGCCAAGGAGATATACATAGCTAACAAATACCTCACCAGTGAACCATCAGACTATTCTAAAGCTTGAATCCCGGCGCTCAAGACCAATGTCAGAGATGATGAGGTACTGATAACAGTGAATGATGAGAAGGCAAAACCACTTGCGGAAGCCTTCTTCCCTCTGTTACCAACACACAAGCTATTCCCCCCGACACACAGTATCCAGCCCCCCTGAAAATGACCCCATACCTGACTCGTGAATGCATCTGCCAAACGATATCCAAACTCAAGCCGTACAAAGCACCGGGCCCGGACGGCATTCCGAACGTGGTATACAAGAAATGTGTTGATGTACTAATTGACCACCTCTAATACATTTACAGAGTGATACGAGAGCTGAGCATATTCCACCAGCGATGGCTAGTAACACTGACCCTTGTGCTCAGGAAAGGAGGCAAATCAAGATATGACACCGCTAGCGCGCGCCGCCCCATCGGACTGTGCGACACCATCTCCAAGATCCACTCCACCGCCACAGCCGACATCATTATCTACATTGCTGAGACCCACGGCATGCTACATGATGGCCAATTCGGAGGACGACCAGGAAGAAACACAACAGATGTGATGCACATCATTGCGCAGACAGTCAAAGATGCATGGCGTAAGGGAGATGTGGCGGCGGCCCTCTTCCTGGATGTCAAAGGAGCTTTCCCCAACATGGTACCGGCCCGACTATTGCACAACATGAAGATGAAACGAGTACTGACTATCTACATTAACCTCATTGCACACATCCTGACCGAGTGATGGATGATTCTGAAGTTTGATGACTTCGCCTCGGAGCTACAGCATATATTAAATGGGGCAATGCAGGGATGCCCCCTATCAATGGTCTTATTCACATTTTACAACACCCCATTCATAGATGTTGCTACTAAACAAGTTGAATCCTCTATAGGTTTCGTAGAAGACACGATGCTCATCACGACTGGCAAAACCATTGACGATTGCCACAGTATTCTGAAGGACATGATGGAGTGTGATGGCGGCGGCTTCACATGGTCACATTCACATAATTCACAATTTGAGCTAACGAAACTCGCCTGCATGGACTTCCCTGCAGAAACTCGACGCCAGCATCCACCCCCCTTACACTCATCAAACCTGACCCAGTCGGGGCTCCCACCACGCAAATTGTTAACACAGTAATCTTGTACAAATACCTCGGCATGTACTTCGACCCGCACCTTTCCTTCAAATTCCAGGCGGAGAAAGCGATATCAAAAGCCAGCTGGTAGACGTCACAGCTGTGGTGCATAAGCAAGACCACCGGGGATGCCAGTGTGCCACATAAAGCAGCTCTGGAACACGGTAGCCATTCCAGGCTTTACCTATGCAGCCGATGTCTGGTATACAGGCATTGTGGTGTCGGATTAGTGTTCTACACTTATCCCTAGAGTCGCCGGTCCAAACAAATATCGATGGGCTATCCCTAGTTTGAGTTCTTCCAAAAAGTCGGTTATTTAGTGACCTAAACATCGATTTCGTAGAAGTGCCTAAATGGGGGGTTGTAGGTTAGTAACTGCAAGTGAAACCAACTGCTACCCTGAATGGAAAAAGTCTGATGCTGAAAGTAACTGTAATATTTAGAAAGCCTAGTCTGTCTGAGACTATGACTCTGATGAGCAGAATTTTAACGAAGCAAAGATGTTGAAAGGCTGTATCCTCGTGGAAGTACTTGATGTCCTAAACACTATCTGAAAGGGTTCTAAACACTCCTGACAGGCTCGATTTGACACACACTTAGTCTGTCTCGTAGGCTTAAGCTGCTCAGAATGCTTATGCTGGCACGGATCTAATGTTCTCTTAACACAATGGGAATTGTCAATTTAGCAACTCTTAGTCACTTGTTGCAAGTTTTAACTGAATCACACAGCTGTGGTTGGTCAAAAATTTGTATATTTCAAGACAAGCAGTTAATGCAGTTGACACTTGTATAGTAACTGGGTAGATACTTAGGTAAGAAGTACCTGTGGTGATGTGTAGTGGTAAGCGAGGGGGAATCTAAAAGCTCAATATCTACATAAAACTTCCTAAAACTCCTACTTAGCTAGTCCTTATATACTAATTCTGATGTCCTTTTTTGGACTAATTCCTAGGGTCTCTGATTGGTTGCTAACCCAATCCCTACTATCTATCTGTATTACAAACACTACATACCCCAATTTTCTTGCTGACTGAGACAATGGACCTCAAATTTTACTGCTGACTGAGGCTGACTAAGCAAAAGGTCCCCAAAGTGTTGTGCTGACTGATCCCAAACACCCTGAATTTCATCGCTGACTGAGGCTGACTGAGCAAAAAGTCCCCAAATGTTATGCTGACTGATTTAAAACACCCCAAATAGTGCTGACTGAGTGAAAGCACCCAAGTTTTATGCTGATTGATCCACTGTGCCCTATTGGTCGTGCTTACTGATCTTCAGAATGTAACCATGTGACCTTGAAGTACTATTTTTCTTGAGTCATCTGCAGGATTTGATCTTGTGACTTTTGGTATTTTCTTTTTTCACAATTTTGCCATGGGGGTGGTGACACCTGTCAGCTATTCTTTTTAAATGTCCTGTAGAGCATGTGCATGCTCTAGGTAGCGCATTCGGGATTTCGGAGCATTCTGGAGCTACCCGACATCCTTCCCCATTGTCCAGTTCCCAGGTCCGAGGTGTTTCCTGCATGTCCGAGGTTTTCGATCCCTGTCCGAGGTTTGCCGGCCGTGACCGAGGTTTTCCGTCCGTAACCGAGGTTTCCGGCCCGAGCCCGAGCCCCCGCCCGCAGGTACAACTCCCTATCACCCTCAGTTTGAACTCCCAACACCCCCGACATGTTCCCTGCGCTCTCCATTCCCGCCCGACGTTTTCCAGAGGTGACCGACATTTCGATCCTGTCAGCCCGGACTGTCCGAGCCCCGCCGAGGTTTCTGAGGCCCGGACTCCCCACCCGGGCTCGGCTATCGCATTACCCAGTACACGAGGTGTCACCGCATGCATCAGCGCATCAGCAGGAACTGCAACAGAATGATTCCCGGAACGGACACGAGTTTGTTTCTTTTGTTATGGGTAGATACACGAGGCGGGTTGCAGGCACGAGCTCCGGACCGGTCACTATTGATGTAGAATATGCTTCGGACATGCCCTCCTTACCTTACAATACATATAATCACCTTGGTTTTCCCTCTAAATTGTGTGCATTGTGTTTCTGTGTTCCGGACCTTTCCACTGTGTCTGTGCGTGTTCCTGTGTGTTTCGGCGTGTTCCTACCTCCGTTCCGAGCCCCAGACCGAGCCCTTTCGAGCCGGTGTAGAGCGTGTTCACGCTCTAGGTATCGCATTCCGGATACACCACCGATCATCCGAGATCCCACCGGGACCTACGAGCTTCGAACGGCCTCCCCGCCGGCTTTCCGCTACGCCGAGCCCCCGGCCGGCACCCGTCTATTTGTTACTTGGGCTCCCCGGCCCGAGTTTGTGTGTTGTGTGTTTATGAGAATTCCCCGAGTCCGATTGTGAGCCCTATCTACGGACCCTACGCCGACCCCGAGTCCGGCCGCCGATCCCGAACGTCTCCCCGCTGTATGTTCGATATCCCGAACGCCGGCCGGGCCCCGTCCATGTGTTAGGAGCCTCCCCGCTCTGTATTAGTGTGTTGTGAGTTTATGCGAACCCCCGTCTACATCTCCGCTATCTTCCGTGTTCCCGCCTACATCCCCGCCATCCTCCGGGCTCTCGTCTACGCCCCCCGCGATCCTTATCCACTCGGTATACGCCCATCACCACGCCTCGTCAACGAATCACCACATTCCATCACGAAACGCGCTCGGCCCGGACTCTCTGAGTGGGTGAACACATCACGAGTGACATCCTGACGTAACGGATCACCGGGCCGACTCCAGTCTCATCGCCTCGCGAACACGACTCGGGCACCGACCCTCGAAGACAATAAACGAACGTCCCGGAACGATCGATAAGGCGGTATGGGACTCGGTCTCACCGATGCGGACACCGGAGGCGTGTTGCCTGGCGGTACGAGCTCCCTCAGAACATACGGACTACATAGTGTTCCCCCTACATATCATTTACCTATAAATACGACTGTAAGTCGTCTCAATAAAGCACCTTGGTTTCCCCCCTTCTCTCTTTGAAGTCCGAGTTCACTTTCCCGTCTCCGGTTTACGTTCTCTTTTCCCGTCTCTTTCCCCCGAGTCGCCCGCCGGACTCCGGTTCTCATCGTTTTCTCTTTCCGAGTCGCCCGCCGGACTCCGGTTTCAACGTCCCATCCCGGTCCCGTTCGTTTACTTACATCTCTGTCATTTCCAAATCCGTCCCCACCCTTCCTACACCACACTCCCTACGCTCCGCCCTCCGGGCCGGGTCTCGTTTTCCTTAAGCACTACCCTCGGGTCAAACACTGGCCGGCTACTCCTTCGGGTTCTCGTCGGAGACCCTACGGAACATCGGCGATCGCATCCTTCACCGTCCGGCTAGCTCAGTCCAACCCCCGGACGATCCTCCAGCTGCCGGGTTAGAATCTCTACACCGGACTGCCCTATGATCGCTTCGCTCCGTGTTGTGCACCGAGCTGACCGAGTTTCCCATCGTTTCTCTTTCTCTCTCAGTGTTTCTCTGTCCGCCGGACCCCGGTCTCTCGTTGTAGCCCTCCGGACATCCCTTCCATTCCATCACATCCGTTCCCCATCCCCTTCATCCCACACCTCACCCCGTCTCGAACAAGACCCTCGGGTCGAACAGGCCTCTGAGTCTCCGGACCCGGACTCCGTCGCAAGCCTTCAGCTTGGTAAAGTGCAGTCCTCATCTTGGACACCCGCACACCACACTAAGAATCTCTACAGTCCTAAAACAATGTGTAGTTGTTGAGCCAGGATTGAACCAACGACCTCCAAGTAATCACATGTTTGTATTGGGGGCAAATTGATGATTTGTTCAAAGTAATCTGGTTTTTTGAATAAAGGCTAAAAATAGCTTTAATTTGAGACCTGGGACACCCTGATCCATGAAGAACTGACTGATATCCAGCCTTATCAGTGTTTTTTCGGTATTTTGATCAATTGCTATATCTTTTGATCCGACCGCTCAAATTACAATCGGGTGCCAGATCCGAACTCGCCTTGAAAAATGCTCCCAGATGACCCCCAGATAGTACCTGTCGCACCCCATTTCAAATTTGACATCTGGTGACACCATCAGGAAGCCCATATCTGCTCACCCGCATGTCCAATCAAGAAATGGGTTTCAGATTTGGACTCTCCTCAAAATTCCGCTTCCGATGAGGTATAACATGATGGGGTACGTGCATATTTATTTTCTATCAGCCACCGGAATCACCTGTACCGGTTGCTATGGGCACCCAATCCCAAAATGGATTCCAGATTCAGATTCTACGGAAAATTCCGCTTCTGGTGAGGTAGCATACATCATGTTTCGAGCAAATTAATATTTTTATACAACCCCGTGAACGGACCAATCAGGTGATAGCGTGGGAATCAAGGCACCGTCAGGGGTGAGGGTGCCAAATAAGGATGTTTTTAGGGTAGGGCTACTGACCTATTATATCATCTGGCCAGCCAGTGTGGTTCTAAATTGCTTCCCCAGGTACAGCCTGGCCAGCCTGCACTGTGCTGACCCTGTTTTGGAATCTCAGTCTGGCCAGCCAGAACCACACTGACCCTGTTTAGCATTCTACCCTTTGGCCAGCCCATGCTGTGCTGAACCCTTTTGAGTTGCTGCCCTCTGGCCAGCCCGTGCCACACTGAGCCTGTTTCCCTAGCTACCTCCTGGCCAGCCATTGCCACACTAAACCCATTTGGATACTTCCCCCTGGCCAGCCAGAACCACACTGACCCTGTATAGTATTCTACTCTTTGGCCAGCCCACACTGTGCTGGACCTGTGTTTCCCCATCTACTTTCTAGCCAGCGAGTACTGTGCTGTGCTTGTTTCCACCCAGCCAGTTAGTACCATGCTGGATGTGTTCTCAAATATTCTCTCTGGCCAGCCCATACCACACTGAACCTAGTTCAATTCAAAATGTATGGCCAGTCTGTACCATACTCCATGTATAACATATAAAGCAAAGGCTAAATTATGTCTGGTCAGGTAGCACTGTTCTCACCCCTTTTTGACCTGGCCAGCTCTGGCTGGCCTGTACTGCTCAGCAGAATTTCAGTCCGGCTGTTGAGAACAGCTCTCAAAACCCCACTGATAGCACTGACATCCAGTCTCCACCAAAAAAAAATGTAACCTCCTGGTTACCGCTGGACAGGGGGGGGATACTATTTGAATAAGATGCACAGGGCTTGGTCGATAGTTGGCATGACAGTTGATTAAGCGGGCTTGTTTGATTTGTGGCCGAAATGTGTTGACATTTTTACACACAAGGGGCTATTGTGGTGTGCGCCAGCAATTCCTGATTCCATATGAAGCTGTGTCGTAAATAGGCGCTGACACACCTGTTTCTTCCCTTTCACTGTGATTCCTCAATGAATCACTTTCTGACTTCTCCGCTTCACTCTCATTCTTTGTGCGTAGGTTTGGGTTGGCTGAAATACTGGTGCCGCATGCTGACATGGCAGATTTAAGCGAAATTAAACACAGATGTTTCATAATCCCGCTTCAAAGGATGTGATTGGGTGCTGGAAAAATGCTGTAGAATGGATTTCTTGTCAGCTGTATCGTGCAATGCTAATGGTGGTTTGACAGAGTGCTGTCACCAGAAGTAGTTGGGCCTAGCACTGACATGCTTGATCGGCAGTCATTATCTGTCGTTATTCCTGATGGTTCTCGCTTTTTCATTCGTGCATGCTCTCCCTCCCGTTTATCCTGGTGATGTCCGGCCTATTCTAGGCAACTTTATGCCTCAAGATCCCTATATGTTCTACATAGCCTAGGGTCGTGTCGACAAACCGTGGCTTTATTTGAAGGTGTTTTCAACTATGTGTGACCCTTGGGCCCAAGATTGGTCACGAGAGAAATTTCTCCATTTTTAGGGGCCGTGCCCTTATTCGTGATGGCAGTCAGTGTTTCTCACCCTTCCTCACTCTCATCATTCCGCACCGCCTTGGTCTCCCGGTTTGGTTCCCGCTGATCATGCAGGACCTTTATGGGTAAAATTGAATGGCTGTTAGATTCTTTTATATGCTTGGTTATAGAGAATTGCAAGTTGTTGGTCCAAGTTCCAAATTCAACACACTGCTGTGTTAAACTAAAAAATCTTCCTCCTTGTCTGAATCACTGTCAATAAATGCCTCATCTTTGGGTGATAATTTCTTCAGCATGGGTGAATTACGATCTAAATAGGGGTAGAGACGAAACACTGCAACTCCTTTCCGAATAAAGGTTCCATCTAGTTCTTTTAATACATATGATCCTCCCTGAGTTCGACGGTCAACTTCAAATGGGCCGATATAGCGGGGTTTATGCTTCTTGTTGAGTGACTTTTCAATCTTGGAATTTCGAACAATCACCAAGTCTCCTGGCTGATAGAATTTGTGTCGTAATTTTTGTTCAAAGCACTTTTCAAACTGGGCTTTTGATCGGAATCATGCTTCACGAAGCACTGCTGCTGCATTACTTATATCTTCATTGTGTCTTTCTAGCTGACAGATTTGAAGGGCCAATAAATCAGCTGAAGACATTCCACTGGTAAATCCGTGAACAAGAAAAGACATGTCACATAAATCTGGGGGTAATATTGGGTGTTCCCCATGCATCAAGTAATAAGCTGAGTAACCAGTGACTTTGCTGACTGAAATTCTGTCTGCAAAGAAGGCTAACGGGACCTTGTGATGCCAGTATTTCATGTGGTGCTGACAGGCTTTGACAATTGATTCTCTGATGGTAAAATGGCCTCGCTCCACTACTCCATTAGCCACTTCAGACTCCCCCCAAATGGGTGCTCATAGCACCCTTCCCAAGGTCCTAGAAAGGGTGCTATGAGCACCCTGGGGGAGCAGATTTTGGGACTTACCACAGGTTACTGAGGTAGTAGATGGGGATTTTCCATGGTCAGTGTGTACTAGGGGGGCTCAAAGTTGGCGCAGCTGGACGCAGCTGGTTTCGCAGCGGTGTCTCGCATCACTTGATGTGTTTCTCGGTGGCGCAAGGCCACATCGCCATTTCACAGTGGTTCACATTGAACCCGAGTGTCGTGTGATTAAAGTCCGACGGACTAACAACGGGCTCTAAATCGTCTCTAAAGTGCGTCTCTTTCCCTCTCATTACACTCTACACAGCACACTATCTTTAATTACTTCTCTTAATCTTATATATGGCCAAGCACAAGGCAACCGAACCAGCTCCAGCTACTCATGCCCGAAAGAAGACCAGCAAAGTCCCTGACATCATCTGGTCAGCCGATGGCAACTCCCTTATTTGGAAGCTGCTCTCCAAGCTCGAGAGACCCGCAAACCACAAGACGCTGGCAGGCACCAAAAAGGGCGAGGTTTGAGGTTTAGTCTGATCCTTTCAGTTATGTGATAACTCACGCTTTCCCAGAAAACAACTGGAGAAAGGAAGATCACAATCTTTCAACGAATTGGGGAGGCTCTGTTCCCGGATTTCTATGCTCTCGAACCGCGGACTGTCACAGATCATACGAAAGCTAAGACCGAATGGTATGGACATATTAATTCTATCAATGAAGATCTAGACTAATTTTACATTGCAAGGCTCATTTCGAACTACAATAAACATGCCAAAAGGTTGCAAGTCACTGGCGGCGGCATTGACAACCCCGAGGACGAGGCCAACCACGAAGACCTCCCCAACCAGTTTATGGAATTTTACATTGGTGCAACTGGCCTGGATGATGCCACACCCGAACATGCCAAGAATCTATGGGGTAAGTTATTGATTGCTCTGCTTTCGAGCTGTACTCATAATTTTCGCATTTTAACTGATATAGAAAGGCAATTCCCGTTCTTCCCTCGGCTCCATGCCATCATCGGTTGCAGGCCGAACCATATTCCACCTGCTATCACCACAGGTGTTGGTCCCCATGGTCGAAGGACTGTTCACTACCAGGCCCCCGAAGATGACAGCATCAACATGTTCGAGGCTAGCGGTGGCTTCAGTGTTGAGGGTGCCCAGTATACTACCTTCATGGATGTTTTGGCAGCTGAACAGGCCAGCTGTCTTGCTAGTGAGACTCCTTCTCGTGACCAAGAGAATCAAGCCCCACCATCCACACCAACCTCGAGGCCGGGTTTGAAACGGTCTTTAATATCGGAGGAGGCCATTGCGAAAGCCAAAGCCTCGATTCACAAGGCCCCTACGAAACCAACTATTGAGCAAACCCTACTTCAGATACAAAAGTACGCTTTTCATCCGCTTTGGCTTATTGAGATTACTTATCCCTTTTCAGGCGGAACATGGCTGCTCTTTGCAAGAAGGAGGAAGCTGAGGTTCGGCTCAAGGATCTTAAATTAGACCTAGGTCCACTCCTAGGACCTGGGTTAGGACCCCGGTCCGGACCTGTCACATAACAGGCCCGGATCCCAACCACTTCCAGAACCCAAAAATCGGACCTGGGTCCCTCACCCAACTTGGGAAACTATTTAGTTACCTTTTTTGGTGGGTTAGAGATAACTAATAGTTACTCATTTGAGGTAGCCTAAAGTGTCTGCCCTATCAGGCATCCTAAACCTGGACCTGAGACCTAGACCTGACCTGTACAGACCCAAACCTGACCCAGGTCTATGGGGTCTATTAGACCCAGGTCAGAGGTAGCCTGAAGTGAGGCTTTAGTGCTAAAAGAAGGTCTCATTAAATTTCAGACTTTTATTAAAGGAGAAACTATACTCGCAGTCACAGACCACGCCGCGCTTACTTGGAGCAAGACTTTCCAAAATGTCAATTGACAACTACTCACCTGGGGCACAGTATTCTCAGCATATCCAAACCTGCACATCATACATAGCGCTGGACAAGTACATTATAACATAGATCTCGTATCACCTCTGCAACACCGCCTACCATTACACAACAGCCCAACTGTCAACACCACCCAAGCTAAATCATTAGGTATAGCAGACGACCCGCTGGAACTAATGTACAGACGGCTAGGTGATAAATTCGAGGAGAAATTACTGACTGTTGCCACCAACTTCGCTGCATCAGAAGGCAACACAATGGCTGACTATGCCTGTTCATTCCCAGACACCTTAGAGCTCCAGACAGGGGGGGGACACTGCACACTATCTAATTATATCATGTCTAACTCATATTCAGTAATAACAAGCATTACTTCAGATGAGTTGAACACCTTCAAAGACTGGAATGGAAATCTAAGGTTATGTGTACCTGAAGAACTCAAGCTGGGCGTAATAAGTGAAGTACACGACTCAGTTTCTGAAGCGGCACACAGCGGGTACACTAAAACCTACAACAGGATCACGTCTAAAATGTCACGAAATATTAAGCAGTACACTGAAAGCTGTGACATCTGCCAAAAATCCAAACCACCTGCCACACTCTAGTCGGAATGCTACAACTGATTCCAATACCTTTCATTCCTGGCCTACCCACATCAGACAGCTTCAATAATATTCTAGTAATTGTGGACAAATTAACTAAGTACACAATCTTCATCCCAACAACCGTAACAATCAGCAAAGAAGAAACAGTTCAACTATTCTTCAAACATGTAATCAGTCAATTTGGCATTCCGAGGCAAGTAATAACAGACCGAGATACTAGATGGAGAGGCGAATTCTGGAAAGCCATCTGCAAACAGATGATATCTCTGCATTGGGCCGCTCGGTGAAACAGGGTGACCCCCTTGGGTCGTGGGAATGTGGCTATGCCTCACACACACATATGGTTTACAACTGTGCGCCACATTCATGCTACAGGCTCTAACATTCAAGATACACTGCATATTTACACTGTTTCTGCTGTATTAAATTGTTGCAAGGTATCTACTCTTGTACTCACTATTACAAAAGAATTCCGGATATTGCTTCCATGATGTGTTCATTCTGTTGTTGCACCGGCAAAATATCATTGACTTTGATAGCAGAACAGGACCTTTTGTAATGTAAATCCAAGAATATAGCTATATGGCACTGTATGTGTGATTCAAGTGTATAAAAGTGATATTAATACTTGGTATGTCCTCCCTTTGCCTTGATCAAGGCTTCTACCCAATTCTGCATGCTATCCGCATATTTATCAATGTCCTGCTCAGTTATATTATCCCAGTCTTTTTGAATGGCAATCTTAAGCTCAGCTCAAGATGTTGGAAAGCGGGAACAGGCTCGAAGCTTCTCCTTCAGCAAATACCAGACTGGCTCAATGGGGTTCATATCAGGTGAAGCCGCTGGGTGAGGAAAGCTCTTGATCTTGTGGTCTCGAAGCCATTTTCTCGTGACACCGGCATTGCAGTAAACCTAGTAGGTCTACTTAAGTATTGCCCAGCAACCTCTGCAAACACAAAGTGGACTTTGGCCCAGCAGTGCTGGGCATCATAATTAATCATGGCCAGCAACTTGCTGGCCCCTTGCTCTATTAATTGCAGCAGATGCTGCAGCAGAAATTAATTTCCTCCAGCAAAAGCTATTTTACATGATTTCCCCCAGCAGCTGGCTGGGGCTTGGCTTGGGCTTGCAGGCAGCTGGCTTGGGCTCAATTAGCTACCCTAATTAGGTACTGGTTCAGCTGGCCTGGGGTGGCAGCTCAGGTTCACTTAAAAGGTCCGGAAATGTGTGCAGATGGCTAGTAAAATGGAATTGCCACTACCTACCAATTGATCCCGGGGCTGGCAGTGGGTATGGATGGGCCCTATATTGGGACATTCTTATTTGGTATGCTCGTGCCTGGGGTGGCCTGGTTCCCACGGTATGGCCCAATTAGTGCGTTCACAGGCTTTCACACAGATATTTGTTGGCTGCGAATGGAATGTATCCTATATCACCAAGAGAGGAATTTTCCGTAGAATCTGAATCTGGAATTTGTTTTTGGATTGGGTGCTCATAGCAACGGGTATGGGTGATTCTGGTGGCTGATGAACAATAAATATGTATATACCTCATCATGTTATACCTCACCAGAAGCAGAATTTTGAGTAGAGTCATGATGGCCCCTGTCCATGTCTGGATGCTTCCTATTTGGTCAACATCAGAGTTGCATTCATGGTCCTGCATCCTGCAGTCTCCAAATAATGGCTTGAGGTGGTCTGTGCCTTTAAGCAAGATGTGCAGCTTCAAGGTTGGATCCATGACCTGCATCCTAGCAATAGTGATAATTATGTTTTTCACTGTTGCTTGGGAATCAGTTTAACGGGCACCAGTCAAACAAGAAGTTCCAGGCCTTTATTTGCAGCACTACAGCAAGAAATGTGTAGGTAGCCAGGGATCTGACCTGCTCTGACAGTGTCAATTCAACAGTAATGGATGGTTGCATGAAGTAACCAATTTTCTCAGCAATAAAAATGATAGTTGATCGGTGGTGGGCATGTGTAGGATTCAAGTGAGGGGAAAATTCTTTAGCAGAAGCAGGTGTTGAATCAAGGAGACTGCCTTGGGCACATGTTGCTTATCAGCAGGATCAAGAAGTTGGTGTGTCTTTGTGAGAGTCAAGTTTGGAAGTTCAACTAGCTGATCCACAATATTACTAGGTGTCACATTAATATCATTTAGCATGAAGCCCAAGGTCATTGCAGAAGGGTGGCAAAGCACTTGAATATATGCTTGGGGTCACAAGTGTTGGCAACCAAATCCTCCAAGGTGAAGGTATTCAATCTCATAAGTGGTGTCACATGACGACCAAGAGGCGAGTTCTTGTTAATCAGCATCACTACACAGATAATCTGCTTGGGAAGGTGATATATAGCATCCCCATCTGTTGCTATAGCCCACATGGGCCTATGCAGTGTTGCTCCCATTGGATGTGCTGTGTAGGTATCCAAAAAAAAAGTCCAACCATTTGGTAAGAGCTTTGTCTTTCTTGTGTTTACAAGATGGCAAAAGTATGAGGGACCAGAGTGTAGTGATCTTCACATGCATAAGATGCAATAACAAGCACTGTTCCATGATCCAAAGCAGATTTTAGTTACATCATCAGATGTAAGTGCAGCATGGACTGCCTCTACCAATTCAAGACTTTCAACTACTGTATTAATTTTATGTGAATGCTCTCAATAAGGGCCAAGAATGCTGTCATGTGTAGGGAGATAATACCATATGGTGTTGAGTGCTGCACCATTGGTCATAGCACATTGTTGGTATAAGACCGTTTGCTGTATAGGAGGGTGATGGCTTCAACTCAGGGTCTAAAAAGGAAGCTATATTTTTGCTAATTTTATCGGCTGTGGGGATTCCAATGGATGGTAGCAGTTTGAGAATTTTGTCATGACAGCAAACAGTTCACCGTGATGTAAGTCCCCATGCTTTCTGCAGTGCATATGAAAAGTGAGGACCACTAATAGACTTTTCCAATAGTGTAATATCAAAATCACTGTAGAGATCCTTGGTGGGGTGTCCGGGTGTCCAAGATGGGGACAGCACTTGACTGAGCTGAAGACTTGCAACAGAGTCTGGGTTTGGAGACTCAGAGGCCTGTGTTTGACCCAGCCCTCTCAGTCCTCCCATAGAATCAGATCACCCTCAAGGATATCACCCTTAATTCACTAGTTGTGCCTTTGCATTTCTATAGATTCTCAACCCTGTCACTCCCCCAGCTTCATGAACTACTGTATTATCTACTATATCCTGCCCCAATCATAATATAACTTAATCCTGGGCCTGGTTTACTATTCACGTCCCTCATCAGCTCATTTTTTCACCCCACTACACTCAAGCACCTTGTGTTCTCACTCACATGGAGATTTTATTGAACCTGCTTGGACAAAGGAACATCATGCACAGTTGGAGATGGTGGTCATATGGCTGACTGTATCTGCTGGCTTTCCGCTTGCATGGGTTAATAATGCTGAATGGATTGACTTCTGTGCTGGGAGGAAAATCTCCTTTCCGGAAAACTCCTGCTACCTGCATCATACTGAAAGCAGTTGTGGGACTACACATCTTAGTGGAGGCTATTGCCCATGATTAGTTGGGTACTCAACTGGCTGATGGGTGGACAGGCTTAAATAAACACCACCTATTAGGGTCCATGCTTTGAGCCAACAGCAAGGTACATTATAATATTGTTATATGTCTTCTTGTTCACTTGTTTTGCAGATTTACACTGTTTGGGTTGAGAAACACCTCTACTGAACACAAGACAGCTGTTCTTCTATTGGTTTGTCTTGAAGCAGCAATTACAGAAGTGGAGGAAATATTCAATATTAAAGTAATCACTGTTGTCACAGATTCTTCAGGGGGATGTTGTAAGGCTCATTGTAATCTGCTGAACAAGTATTTATATTTTGTAGTTATCAACTGCTATACCCATCAGGTGCATTTCTGCATAATTAGTGGCCATCCAATATTTATTTAACCATTTTTGCACTACAAGTCAATCTTGTTGGTGGTGATTACATTAAACAGAACACCTTAATACTCAATATCACAAATAAAAGCTACCCAGCTCATGACTTGGCTGTAAAGTAAGCCTCTTATCTTGTGGTTCCTCTGTAAAACTAGAGCAAAGTATAGCTTATCCGCCCTTGCTGTGCTCCGAGCTGTTATCAATCACTGGACAGTTGATCATGTTCTTTCCATCAACTTCTTGAACTGAAACCTTTGCTTCAGGCTGGGATCTCTACCAATGAGATGCAGTCAGGTGCCACCAAGGAGATAGTTGTCACTGGTAATGAAAAGGTAAAACATGTGTACTTCAGTATGCCGTATTTATTGCAGGAGTTCAGCTAATTAATTTGTGTTGGATCAGGATCAAGAGACATCTTGAGCCACTCACAATTGCGACAAACATCATACAGGCCATGTTCTGCTGTTTGGACCAAGCATTCTTGATATTTGAGCATCTTGTTTTGACATACAGGCAGCTTTAAGACCCTGAAGACATTATTCCTTGCAAATTAATCATCTGTAGAATCAAAATGTGATGGGCCCAGGCAGATCAAGATGTTTTTAGTGTGGAAGTCCTTTAAAACCATTTATTCAGACAACATCATTCTCACCACTTCCATTCTTGACTGGCAGAGGTATCCATATCATGCTTCAGCAACTTTGGTTTCAATTTTACCTAAACTCCATCACTCCATATGAGCTCTTGGAACAGATCTCAGATTATCTCAAAGGCTTGTGAATGTTCCAGCATCTTGTGTCTCTGGTTAATGTGAAAGTGAAAAGAGCAGAGTCAATGGTATGTCAGGTGCATTGTAATTCGGTAGAACACATAACTGAGTCACATGAACAAAAGGGCAAGAGTGTTACAAGTTGCCTCTATCTACCTCTACACATGGATAGCTAGTTACTATACACAGATGACACTTAAGACACATTTCATTCCCTTCCATATCATCCCAGTACATTCCATTCCCATCATGGGCTTACTACAACAGCTACACATGACTAGATCCTCTTGCATTCATCTCTACTAACTTCACATGTCATTCACTATCAACGGAGTAAGTCTTGTGTATGCTACTTATCACACCTGAGACTAACCGGCCACAAACCAAGTGTATTGGGTGGATGATAGTAAGATAAGTGGATGTTGGCTAGAGAGCCAGACATCCACTGTACATGGATATAAGTACTTCAGATGTAATAGTAGCTATGTCCATATAAAGTCTGTTATTGTTACACTCCACCTCTCTTAATCAAGGCAAGGTCAACTAGTTAAATGCATAGGTAGAGTATAGATCACAATAGCTGTTCATAAGTCAACAAGTCACAGCACCTGGTATATTCTTTGTAGGTCAGTATCAAGTCGACATTGACAGCCGCTCCGGATAGTGGGAGAGATTCATGCACAAATCCCTGAATAGCAAGAGCCAACATTGAATAGTCGTTGACTCTGTGGTCACACAGCCATTCATGCACGATCAGCCCTGTGATGTAGTCACATTTGAAGGGACTTACAGCCAAAAGTTTATTACCATTGGAGGCTGGTTACTCAAGAAAAACAAAATCTCAGACTCTGAATTTGCTACCCAATATTGGAATGGAATTCCACGTTCCTTTCGAAATAAGATTGAAAACAGATTATTAGCCAAAGACCCAGCAAGAAGCTTAACAGAGCCATTCAAGGTGAGTGAAATTAATGCAGCAGCTGAAGGTTTATTACAGCGGGACCAATTTGACGCCTATCTCAACAAATCCAATGATGATTCCGATTCCGACAACAGCAGCAGTGAGGATGAAGATTCAAGCAGCGACAGTGAAGACAACCTCCGAAGACTAAGAAACATGAAGTATCAGACCAAGAAGACTCGGTTTTCAGTCTCAGAATCAGATAGTGACAGTTCAGATGATGTACTTCAAGTCAAGAGTCAAGCTAGCAAGAGCTTGAAAAAGAAGGTAAATTCAAAAAGTGAGCCCAACATTGACACACTTATCAAAGAATTAAATTCAATGGCAATAAATGATCCTGCATATGCCGCACTCATATATAGGGCTATGAAAATTGATCCAGATATTCTAACAGTGGTACATCAGTCAGCTTTTGCCACCGACACATCGGCACCACCAGTTCAGTATCCACAGCATTCAAACACTGCATTTCAGCCGCAGCAGCCACTACACATGAGTTCAAATTACCCGCCACCGCGTCAATTTCATGACATACAATCTCCGCCACCAAGACCATTTAATAACATGCCTCCCCCTTCGCGGTCGGTCATTCAATAACGCGCTGTCAATGCCACCCAGAACACACGAGTGCTTTGGATGCTACGAGAATGGGCATAAGATGTCCCGCTGTCCGAAACTTATTGATTTATTAAATAAGGGATTATTAAGGTGAATCAATGGCAAATGGAGGATGGCAGACAGTTCATTTGTCTCCCGGATGTCAGGCGAATCATTAGCAGACATGTGCATACATACAAGCTCGCAAAATGGAGCAGCACTGAATGCTGCTAGCCATCAGAATCACAGGCTTAGACGATTAGAGCGACCCGTAAGAATCATTTTATTGTCAAACATACCGCGAAGCTATGAACACCACCGACACAGATGCTGACTGGCCAATGACGAGTGATAACAATAAGGACTCGTCGGACAGCAAATATGAAGCCATGGCCGCCGCGGTAAGTCAACACACAAGACCCTACGTGTTTCCCGTAGAACGTGTGCCTAAGACCACAGCAACTCGGTGAAAGGAAGTAATGGATGGTGTGTACATGCCCCCACGCCGTGGACCACCTATGCGGCCCAGAGCGAACAAAGAAAACCACTAGAAAAATCAAATGTGCCCGCCACACGATCACCAATGTATTATCAATCAGCCCCTGAAGATGAGCAAGCACAGGTTCCAGCTCCAACACAAAGCATTCCAGACACACCCAAAGCAGCGAGAACAAAAGAGAAAGTCCCAAATCAAATACCAGTTGAAACACAGAAGCCTGAATTTGACAGGAGACACAACAATATGATTATTGATGGCGAAATACCAATTAGACATGTCAAAAATAAGCGCGTTGCAGATACGGAACCAGTTCAGAATGAAGAAACACAGCCGAAAGATGCATTTGAAAAGCACATTATCATCCCAAGACAATCAGAAGTCTCAGCCAATACACGCCCCATGAACATCTTAAATCAAGTGTTGAACACGCGGATCGATTTAGCCTTCGGGGAAGTCCTCGGCATGTCAAAAGAATTGTCCGGACTCATGTGCGATAAGATAAAGCTCAAATCAATTAAAGCACCGCCACAGGCGAACATAGCTGCATCATTTCAAACCAAGAGTTGAGAGAACTTAATTAATCTCCATATGGAGTGTGATGGCTGACCTATTTGCGCTATTATCGACACCAGGTCAGAATTGAACATTGTTAGTAAGCATGTGTGTGACACACAAATCCGCTGGCCCGTAGATCTTTGACAGACAATGGCAATTGCAGATGTGAATGGTGGCAGAGGTAAGTTAATTGGTATGGTGGAAAATGTTCCGCTGCACTGCAGGACCGTCAAAACACTAGCAAATATGTATGTTGGGAGTCACATACCATATGAATTAATTCTAGGACGCCCGTGGCAAAAAGAATATCAAGTATCTATTGAAGAAAGAAAAGATGGAACCTATGTATCATTTGATGAGAATCACTATTCAATCCGAGTGGAATCAGAACCGGAGAACCCCGATTTGCAACACTACAAACTGCCCGAACACAATTACCAGCTCCCAGAATGGGATGATGAAGAAATGGGGGTCTCTTACCTTATCAATGCCGCTAAAGGTAGGTTGGAATGGACTGAGCTGACAAATGGCTCAGCCAGAGCAACCAACTCAGCGCAAATGCATGCATGTGCCACCGATCCCGAACACATTGCCACCACACACCAGCCACTCATGTTGGAACCCTACAGTCCTGTAATTTCAGATGAGGAATTGGATAGTTTGGAGCAGATAAGGACACCTGAAATAGAGCTGCAGAGAAGTCTCAATTTAAATAACGATGAGAGTATAAAAGCAGAGCCAGAAAATGAACAAGTTTTGCCACCAGCCTTTCCTTCGCTCAGCCAGAGCATGAGCACGTCTTCCTCTCTCTATCCTGCTACTGAAATGTCTACTGACCTCGCCCAGCACGCGTACACCAACTACATTTTCTTGCATTCAGGACTCATCGATACCACAAACAATTTACCCACCGTTTCACACGCGAACACCTTTGTTCGAGTTTTCCCCGACATAGGAAATGAGATTCCTCAGCCGTGGCTTGTACCATTCCCCACGCCACCAAGTTTTCCTGCCACCGTGAGTTACAGCGATTTAAATAAGCCGTCAGCGAGCATGAAATTGACGAGAGCCGAACAGCTGCAAGCGGAGGCGCAAGAGCACGAGAACAACGAGAATATGGAGCTCAGGACACTCTGTTCACACACCGCTGCAAATGGAATTCTTGCAGCAGGCTCGCGATGCTCCCGATCGATTTTCTCCTCTACAGAACCTGTGCCGACCGACTTAGATGCAGGAACAACCGGAGGTGCACTTATTACGACTTCTGTGGATCCCGATATTTCCTCGCCAACCAGGAGCCCAACAATCACCTTGAACATTAGCAGAAGCCGTAGGATCGCCAACACTAAGCAGGATTGAACCCAGACCGTGACACCAGCATGGAGCCGAGAATCAGCAGCCGGAAGCGAGTCCTCAGACAATCTCAACATGCCGCCACTTGAGGATGTGACCAGTGAGGATGTGGATGAGTTGATGTCTGAGTCCGAGAAGGATTGGAATGAGATGCGTAAGGAGATCACCGACGAGTTAGCAATTGCGAAGGGTGCGTGCGACGAAACCGATTGCTTCCTCAAGTTGTTTTGCCATTATACCGGACTCCACCCTTCTAACGACTTGCTGTCCTTCCTAGGAAACAACCCGAGCCCAGTGACATCCTCTTTCCTACGTCAGCCCCACCCGACTCCCGAGCCCGATGCTGAAGCTATGCCGAGTAGCCCGACCAACGAATTAAGCACGGACCCGCTGACAGAGGCACATCAAACTTGATCGCCGTCTACAGTCCAGACCAGTTCCGCGCTGTTGTTATCAGTTGCAAGTCTGATGCTTTCGATCACCATCAAGAAACCTACTCGCTTCAATCTCGCTCCCACACCTTTGAACAGCCACACAAATCCCTGTGTTCCTAGTACGTGCACCCTGTGATGAGTCTGACTCCATGTGCAGCATGCCCGAGTTAACCTCCGACAAGGCCGATGATCAAGTGCCCGAGGATGATGATTGCCCCGAGACGCCTGATCCGCTCGATCAACTTTCACAATGGAGCCCGATCACTTCTTCGCTTCCCCGCAATGAACTCCACACCCGCCCTTCATCTTCCTCTAGTTCCCACCCGTCCAGACTCTCCAGCTGTGAATGCTGCACTATGTCGTGATCCATTTGGGCGCTCCCATTTTATTTCCAGGAATGGGATTGCGCGTTGCATTGAGGTGGAGGCTGATCGGGTCCGAGAGATGAGCCCTTAGGATTGCATCATGCGTGATGAGCCAGGGTATGCGGAATACGAAGCACGTATGAGACAGACTCTGCAGAGGATCGAGGAGATGAGTGACGATGACAACGGTGGGTTACGATCTTTTTGAACATTCCTGCAAGGACTCACCGCATTTCTGGTTTTCAAAGACCTGTGATGTGCGCAGGAGGCCCTTGACCGATCTCAATCAGGTGCTATTCGAACTAGGTCGCCGCCAGCAGAGCACCGCCCTCCAAACACATCACTACCCACTTCTGAATGTGCACTATCCCCGATTGACACTGAGCACCCATCATCTCCGCACCCATCTGAACCTGCCGCTACTCAGCCCAATCAGTCTGCAGCGCCGACACCAGCTGCATCTAGTCCCCCAGCATATGGAGACGATGAGGATGGACCTATTCCGCAGTGTCTGTCTCGCCCACCAAACACCTGAGATCCCCGAAATGTCTGGATTGGCGACCGCACATATTCTCCGGGAGGCACCAACAATTATGTTCGCGAGGATGCTACCATTGAAGAATACACATTTGTCCACGTCAAGAAGAGCTCTATCATTTCAGACACCTGCGGAATCCACCCCAACGAGATCGAGACATACACTAGACTGGGTGGCAATTTGGAATCATTTTATTGGCCCAGACGTCTACAGCAAGCTGACAAATTTTCCCTGGCCCTACCACGATCTACCGCCACTACTTACCACATGCGCTATCACGAAATGCTATTCCAGCGCAAGGAATATGAGATTCTCATTAATAGGGTCACAGATCTCCTCTCGCATCGTCAACGAGCTGAGTGCAGCAGTTCCTACATCAGTCTATATCAAACCAAGACCGACATCCAGTCCCAAGCTCTCTTCTGCGTACACCTTGATTGTGCGTACATTCTCACGTGCATTAATCCGGTCTGGAATCCCTATCTAGGCCCTGTGGAAGCCAGCTTTCTATGCTCTGCATATTTTATCCTGCTCAACGGACACTGCCTTTACGCTGACCACATCAACCACATCCTCCGTACACCAGCTTGGGATGACTGGGAGATCCACGAGCTCCTCTGTCTTGGGATGTTCAAAACAGAGGATCAAGAAGCCGATGTGATGTGATATCTCGACCAGGTGGATCAGGCGCACTGGTCCTTCCATGAAAGCGAAGCCCAAGCCCCGCACATGTACTCGGGTATGATTATCTACATGCACTCCGATCCCGAAGACACTGACTCAGACGAGGACATGGCAGACGCACCGAGTACACCTAAGATGGCTGATACACACGGAGCTGCACCGCCGAGCAACCACAAAGGAGAAGTGCAGCACCCGGAGGACTGCAATCATCATGAATGCCTGGTCCGGGACGACACATTTTAAATCTTCATCAGTACATGCTCTATTTAAAATATGGAGACACAGTTATTCAGCCCTAACTTCTAAATTCTCAGCATGCCCTATTTCTATGTCCGCAATCCCATGCTTGTTACTATGTTATGTGTTCTATGTGTTCGATATGCCTGTCTCATTTCCTGGACTAAGTTTGTTTGTTTGTACTTTTACAATCTTGTTCTCCGCACCCCGACCATGCTGTGTGCAATGCTACGCGCCTTTGAACACATAGCTACTGATGTTATGCGAACAATCAGGCTGGTATTGGCACTCACGACTTTGTGATTTGTTTTCCTTGAACTTTTACTTACTAAAAAATACCTACAATGCCCGTTTCCCTTCTGGATTATCTCAATTGTATGTTTGATTCATTTGTACTACCAGCCTTTCGCGCCTTGGCGCTTCCTAGTATCAGTTTTCCTTTTTACAACCATGTACCTACCACCCCGATGCCCCTGTTACAATATCCGTGGACCTTTACCTACAGCGCCGAAAGTATGATCTGATGTGCACAATAGTATATCTACTGGATTAGATATAAGTGCTTCAGATAATACATTTGTTTCAGCGAACTTTGTGGGAGTTTTGAATGATCCCGAATCATATTTCAACCCCTCTACAGTTAGAGTCACTAACTAAGACACCATCTCGAAAACCTAAGAGATCCAAGCCTATTTAATCTCACACACACGAATTAGACTTAACGCCTGAGGAAATTGAACCTCAACCGAAAA
The DNA here is from genome assembly GCA_001630335.1 of Athelia psychrophila. NCBI lineage: Eukaryota > Fungi > Basidiomycota > Agaricomycetes > Atheliales > Atheliaceae > Athelia > Athelia psychrophila. The sequence goes on from KV417695.1 coordinate 73,126, forward strand.
TTAACTTGCACGTGATCCGGAGCTACTTGATATTGATTGGACTAATATTGAAGTAACGAGCTTCCTCAATTCCGGAACACAACGACATTATTTTAGTACCACCACCTCAGGATGATGAGAGTGCAGCTGCCCAAGTATTTACAGCATACAAAACGGTGGATAGAAAAATTAAACCTGCACCAGCCACATTTCCGGAATCAGCGAGTTGTCCGAACCATTCCAACTGACCCTTTACTTATGCCTCCTGCTCTGTCACCCAACCCGCCCAAATTTCAGCCTTCACAGCATCTGACTCAGGAACGACTGGACAGCTTGGAAATTAACAAAGAAAATTTCCTGTCAGAAGAAGAAGAGAGATTATTTGAACAAGTAATGCAGCTTAATGAAAAGTCCTAGCTTTCGAAGAAACAGACAGGGGAACTATGAAAGACTCATACTTTTCACCCTATATCATGCCAGTAGTCCCGCACACACCGTGGGAGGACAAAAATATTCCAATCCCTCCAGGAATTCGAGATAAAGTTGTCACAGTGCTGGAAGAGAAAATGGCAGCAGGAGTTTATGAGCCAAGTCAATCCTCGTACCAATCTAAATGGGTCTGTGTCCTTAAGAAAAGCGGAAAATTGTGATTGGTACATGATTTGCAATCACTAAATAAAATCAGCATCCAAGACGCTGGACTACCACCCAACTTGGACGACTTTGTAGAACCATTTGCAGAATGACAGTGCTATACAGTGTTTGATTTATTCTGGGGTTTCGATGCCAGAAAAGTGCACCCCCAAAGCAGAGACATGACTGCTTTTCTCACGCCTCTTGGATTATTATGTATCCCAAGTTTACCCACTGGATATACAAATTCCCCAGCTGAATTTCAAAGATGCATGCAGTTTATCCTACAGGACGAAATTCCCGACTTCGCAAATGTGTTTATTGACAACCTCCCTATCAAAGGACCTGAAAGCCAATACTTGGATGAACAAGGAGTGCCCGAATCCCTTCCCGAGAATCCCATGATCAGACGATTTATTTGGGAACATGTAGTTACTGTCCATTGAATTATGCACAGAATTAAAGACTCTGGTGCCACCTTCTCTGCCAAGAAAACCCAGATCTGCCAACCTCAAGTTACTATTATTGCAGTGCCTTACTACAAATCTTGTGATACCATTGTGTGGCTGATTGCGCGAAATGATCGGTAGTATTGTGCCGCCGATCGCAAGCTGAGCTATCAATGATTACCTGTAGGCTATTATGCTACCATCATGTTGGCTGCCTATGGTATACATTTTCAGGAATACAAGTGCATTGTAGTAGCTCTCCATGATACCATCATCAGGGCCACAGCAGCAGTTGGAATGGCTGAGCTACCGCACCCCGTCGTGGCAGCTGGGGGTGGGTTGTTAGTGTACGCTACTGCGGTAGCTGCATGTGAGCTACCTTGAGTATCTGGCGCAGGCATCCTGCGCATCAGCTATCACGGCCCTTCGTGTCAGCTGAGCATGTGGTGCCCGTGTGAGCTACTCTACATACTGTGCACATATCCTGCACGTCAGCTATTGCGGCCAGCTGAGCATGTGGTGTCCGTGTGAGCTATTGCAATGCAAGCATGTGAGCTACCGTCCAACAGCAACTTGTTGACATGAAAAACCCACCCCGAACATCAACATAACTGCTTAGTACAGTGATATAACCACTGTGTGACCTATATACACATGTGGGTAAGGATAGCTGTTAGCCATTGCTTGCACGAGTTATTGGACGCATAAAAAACAAAATTGATTAACTAATCAGAGCTAAATGTGTTACTGGCCACAAGATGATAATCATTAACAAAACAAAAGCAACAACAATATAATCATATAGGAGTATCATCAAGCCCACTTCTTCCCCTTCTTGGCCTTGAATATTATCAGTGGACACCAGCTTCCAAGCAATAGGATTTATTCTGCCACAGCTAAATGAAAAGGGAATAAAAAGACATGCCCGTCATGGATCCATACCATTGAATGAGAGAGAATCCCGATACTCTCAGCCCAAACTTGAGCTGTATGGATTATTCCGAGCCCTCCGTGCTTATCGTTTTTATTTGATTGGAGTCAAGAAACTGTGTGTGGAAGTTGATGCCAAGTACATAAAAGGAATGCTAAATGAGCCCGACCTGCAACCCAATGCAGCCATCAACGGGGATTTTCCATGGTCATTGTGTACTGTAGGGGGTAGCAGGGGTGGAGGGTGTCTGTGGTAAATGTTTATGGTAGGTGTAGACTGACCATATCCTAGATAGATATTGGTGGGTATTTGGTTTGGTTTGGTGGGTATTTGGTCAGGGGTGGTTGCCTATTTGGGATAGCCTCACCCTGGGAACATCCTTATTAGGAATTTGATGTTCATGATAACTCGTGATCTCTTCACTCCCGCTATCAATCTCGAGGATCTTTGTAGTCAGTTTGATATTGAGCTGGAATCTTTGCAGGCTATCCGCCGCACCCGTTACCTGGCCGGACGAAGCCCTGTGCTAAAGCTGGGCAACTTGGGACTCACATGGGAGTATGCCCAGAGTCCAGCTGATCACAAACACTTTGTGAACATGGTCCGGGTGTCTCCACAGGTTTTTGATGTAATCTCCGCTCTCATTGAAGACCACCCTGCTTTCCAAAACAATTCCAACACTTCCCAAACCAATTTACGCACCCAGCTTGCTGTAACTCTATTCTGGATGGGTCAATATGGAAACGGGGCATCTTTGGAGGATATTGCCCGCCAGGCTGGTCATTCTGAGGGTTCAGTCGAGAATTTCACCTCTCGCTGCTTTGATGCTATTGAGTCACTGCATGACATATTTGTTCGAAGGCTTACTCCAGAGGAGAAAGAGACAGAGAAGAGTTGGTTGGATCAGCAGTTAGGATTTGCGGGGTCAACATGGCGAGATGGCTGGATCATGTATGACAGAACGATTGTGGTGCTGTATAAGTGACCAGGGATGGATGGAGACACCTACTACACTCGAAAGGCAAATTATGGGCTGAATGCACAGGTATGTCCGTCTGTTTATGAAGCTAACATCAGTCTGACCATCTGCAGATCGGAAATGTTCCTTCAAATCTGCGCATTGTGGACTACTCACATGGCATGACCGGCTCTGCCCACGATGCCCGAGCATTTGAGCACACTGCTGCTGCATTGCATCCTAACTGGCTCTTTGACGAGAATGAGTTCGCATGGGCTGATTCAGCCTATCAGGTCAATGCTTGCACAATCCCGGTGCACAAGAAACCAGCATGCCTTCTTCCGGAAAACATTCTTTTCAACAAAACTGTTGCTCACCTGTGAATTCGATCAGAGCACTGCATGGGTGCACTGAAAGGAAGGTTCCAGTGCCTGTGTGGGCTTCATGTCAATATCAATACCAAGTCAGATCATGTGGCTGCCTGCCGATGGATCGCAATTGCAATTATACTCCACAATCTTATCATTGATGTTGAAGGAGGAGAAGCCGTGGAAGAATTTTTGGCAGCCCACGGTGTTCAAGAGGAAGTCGAGGACCATGGACTACCACATATACCTCAGGACAATGATGTAGCAGATGATGACACAAAGAGGCGGACACTAGTTGCTGAAATTGTGGCATTCAGGCAGATGTGACCAAAGATCTTTTCTATTACTTATTAAACACGCAAAGATATTCTAATGAGATAAAGTCAGGAAGCTATTGGAATGGTAATAAGGGTGTATGTAAACGAGTGAACATCTCGAAAGACAATAGTAAAAAAGGTTTACTAAGAATCAGAATCAGAATCCTCGTCATCACTGGGGAGCGAACCATCCTCAGCATCCCAGGTGGGAGAAGCGGCACGGGTCGAAGAGCCAGCCGGCTTGTGATTCAGCTCATCAACCTTAGCCCGGTATTCATCAATTGTATAAATACCCAGCTTGAACTCCTCTAAGAGAGGGTGGCGGTAAGGTAGTAGCAAGAGCATTTCGGACTACCCTTTTTGGGGGCCTTATAGAGGAGTTACCTATTACCCAAAAGGGAGGCTAAGAGCCCCCTGGGAAGATAGGTAGTCAGTACATTAGTATGGGTCAGTAACTTAGTGATGGATGACTAATGGGCCAGTAATATAGTGATGGGTAAAATTGGGTAGTCAGTACATCAGTGATGTTTCACTAAATTAGTGAGGGTCAGTAAATTAGTGGATGGGTCACTAACTGAGTGATGGGTCAGTAATTTAGTGAGTCAGTAATTTAGTGATGGGTCACTAATGGGTCACTAACTTAGTGATGGCCAGTAATTTTGCGATAGGTCACTAAATTAGTGATGGGTCACTACATTAGACTGATTAGGTCAGTAGAACCAGTGATATGTCAGTGTCTGTCAATGCAATTTTGACAGGTCATGTGATCATTAATCTCAATGTAATGATTATGTGATTAATTTAGATAACAACTGATAAGGGCATATCTGGCTCAATACCTGGTGGATAAGAATGGCACAGGGCTCAAATTCAAGGTATTGTATCGTAGAATTGGTATCAAGAGTGCCTCTACTGCTTCCTAATTTATTTTAACCTGCAGAGAGGTGAATAGAGTGAGTATGCTAATGTTGGGTAAATATCAGCATTACTGAGGCTCTTCCAGGACACCAATGCAGCTCCAGGACTTCACAAACAAGTATTAGAGGTCCTACAATGATATTAGTCCAGTCATAACAGGCCACTTCAGCTTTTTCATGATGAGTACTAGATCTTTCCAAAGCACACCAGAGCTTCAGTACTAAATTGTGTCCCAAGTGTGCCAAGTCCTGGTTCTGTCTCCCAAAAATAATCCCGAGCTTATGGATCTCGATCTTTTCAACCAGGCATCACGGGCAGGGGCATTTGCCATTGCTGTGAATTAACAAAGTCATCATTCATCACCCTAAGTCCCCGCCAACAGTGTGTCAGAATGGGCGCCTTCTAACTACCAGGGCTGATGAAGTCATGGATGGAATCAGGCAGCTGTTTTGCTAGTTAGCTAGGCTACTATTGCAAGATTAATGGGCTACCAAGCTCACTGAAGAGATGTACACTATGTGGTGGGAGGCCACAGAGTTCAGCTGGTTCTGGTGTGGGCACATGGGTACAGCACCGGGAGAGCATGCAGGGAGGGGCGGGAAAGGAGGCCTTTCTGTTGCAGGTGGCATATCAATCTTAGACAATTTTAGCACAAGGGTTACTCAGCCCTTGGAGCGACAGGAAGTTCTCTAGCTTCCTGATTTCACTTCAAGGTGCATCATTGCTCACTGTGTTCCCACTGTGTTCCCTCATGCACTGTCACACAATCCAACTCGTCATTATATCCTATTCCATAATACCGAGTGTTCACTCTATATTATTATGTCCTTCCCATTTCGTTCCTATAGCCTTCAACATACCACTCACCCATTGCCTGTTCTCGTCCCAGAACACAATGGTAGCAATTGTTTGTGCAATAGATCTGTGATCTTGGTGTAATTCAAGTGGGATACTGGGGGTGATACAAGTCCATTGTGGGGCAATGCCATCAGATCCTGAGCTCTGGCAGGAGGCCAATGCTGTGATGGGGCTGATCAGACTTGCAACATCAATGCCTGATGCTTCAGGAACAGCAGCATAGATCACAAGGTGAAGCATAACAGCCCTGCTACGCACCTGGACTGTACACATCTTGACAATGAGTAACATAGTTCCTAACAAGCCAGTAGTTGATCAGATTAGCCCTGGGCGGCACAGTGCTTGATGAGACAGCCGGGTAGGAAACGAGCAGCTGTAGTTGCTAAGTAGAAACAGCCATGTCAGTTTGTATTTTAAAATGATAGCATTGTAACATATGTTATATTAAAGCAGGCTATGGTGACGACAGTAGGCATTGCTAACAGCAGAACCGTAGATATAACAATTCATCTCAACTTTTGACACCCAACTGTTGGAGATTAGTGACCCAGCACTTTTCCTAGTCATTGGATTGACAGTTATTATAGAGTTTGACAGATACATGATTGACAGTTCCATCTTATTGTTCTCGCTCTTATTGTTTTATTGTTCTATTGTTCTATTGTTCTGACTTTGTTATCTTTGTTACCTATTGTTCTTATTGTCCTTATTGTCTCGGACCTTAGCTATTGTGTATGATTAGTATATAGTCCTAGGAGCGACAGGAAGTTCACCAGCTTCCTGATTTCGCTTCTAGGTATGTTTGTTCATTTACTCTCAATTGATCAGCTTCCTGATTTCGCTTCTAGTTGTGTCTAACTGCCTCTGCCTATACGTCACGTCACTGCAACGTCGTCGTTCTGTTCCTATAGCCTTTAACAGGTTATGAGCCCCGAGCTCTAGACACTCTACAAGTTGCAAGCTCAGTCTTTGCATTTTTGCGTTCCCTGCCACGCTTCTGCTCGTGCTTGTACGCCTCTGGACGTACGCTTTCTTTCCTGCATCACTCTGCATCACCCTGCATCATCTTTCCAAGTTTTACTGGCTGTCACCCTATAAAACATCGTCCAATCCATCTGTTACTTGCATTCCTACGTCCTGAGACGTTCGCCCTCGCTGCAGCAGCCTTACAACACCGCCTACACCACACTACCATCACCATGTCGACGTTTGCTGGCCTTGCATACTATGCCCAGCTCACAGAAACCAACTATGCCGATTGGTCTGTCAACACCAAAGCTCTCTTGCAATCGCAGAAGCTCTGGCGCCTTGTCAATGGCACACAGACCAAACCGTCCGTCTCATCTTCCTCCAGCACCAAGGAGGCAGAGCAAAAGGCGCTGGATGACTGGGAAGACCGCTCTGAGCGTGCCTGTGGTATTCTTATGATGTCCCTTAGCCCAGGACAAAAGACCCATATCAGCGCCGCTTCAGAGGACCCAGCAGCCACTTGGAAGACGCTTAAAGGCATACATGAGGCCCAGCACCCTGGCAATCACTACAACACCTATGACGACTTGTTCTCCATCAGGAAACAGCCTGATGAAACTCTGACCGCTCTTATCATGCGCACAGAGCAGGCTGTCCATTTGATTAAAAATCTTCGTCCTTCCACCTTCTCTCTCGATGATCTCGATGCTAAGCTACAGTGCATGGCGCTCATTCGCGCTCTGCCTGACGAGTTCGCAACATTCGCTTCAACCTTGATGCTCACAGACAAGCTCAAGAAAGCCGATCTTGTGGCTGCCTTCCACACAGAAGAAGTGCAACGTCGCAGACGCACAGACGACGCTGCAAACGTCGCTAAGGCCAATGCTGCCTTGACCAAAGCGAAACCTCCATTCAACACATTCTACTGCACTTTCCACAAGAAAGATGTTGGTCAT